>VTPC01005195.1:22824-55403 GCA_011009095.1 Ignelater luminosus
AAAAATATCAAGTTTGAAAATGAAGAAGGCAACACAAAGGTTCTTAGATTCGACCACGCCTGATTTTAACTGTCCACGAGTGCTTGTGAGAATCAAAACGTGGTAAATATGAGTACAAAAAGGTGTGCAAGACTGCCTAAGAGATGAACAAAAGGAACATCAACATTATAGGTACTGGCAAAACAAGATGACCAGATGCAGGATAATATCAAACAAAAACCATCATGTAAAGTATTTGTCTAATGACAGCAACCTTCAGTACATAAATAGTGCTGAGGCCACAATCAGCAAGACACAGTTATAAATTTTATTCCCTATTTAAATAAAGACAATGCTCGTTAGCTGCTGAACATCTAGTATTTATTTAGTTTTTCTAACAGTGGGTTGATAAAATCTTTGATAGTCAACTTTGTAAGCATGTGCGGATTAATAGATATAGCAGAACTTTAGGTGAATTCAAAAAAATGATCCAAAGTAAAAAGCATCACCTTTTCAAAAAAACCACACCAAAAGTAATAATTGAACAAACACCAGATTGGAGCTATCGCCTTGGGAATTAACTCTCTTCCAAAAAAATTAAAGCAACGTTGCACAGGCAGGAATTAATATTGCTTTGCAGATCAAACGGTGGAGAAGTAGAAACCTTCCCCTACAGTACAGTAGACAACAGCTAAGTTTTCACACCCTAGCTTGGGTGATGAGTGAAATGTTAACATACACTTTCTTTTCCTGAGGCACGCACTAAAGCATTGGCTATACCGTAGATGATGACGACCTAATCCGAAAGTGCTCCAAGATTTTATTAACAAAAATCTACTTTCGAGATTAAATTTTGATCTTTGAATTTTATCGTTATTTCCAAGTGAGATTTTGGTCTAAAGACAGTTTTGACGAGAAATGGAATCTATTAAAAACTACCGAGAGTGCAGAACACCAGAAGAAGGAAGCACGAAGAGAACCATCGAAAATATTAAAAAGTTAGTGCTCTCAAAGGATAAAAGTTTCAATCAGAAACTACTAGCTTAGCTCAAAGATTCAGGGATAAACAGTGTCAACCCATGGGATTTATAAAATAAAAATTGTACAGGCAGCAAATATGTCAACAAAAGTTGTAGAGACTTTAACTCTGGGACTGGGACGTACTACAAAACAGTAACCAATTCAGTAAATGCACAAAGAATGTCCACCACCAAGGAAGACAAATGTATAATCTCCGTCGAGAATACTGATGGTTATGGTATTCTGAAATGCTGAAGGAATCCTGTGGAATAAAACTCTACAATCACCGAAAACGTACGATAAAGAAGAATTAAAAATTTAAAAGCTGCGATACGCAAGAAAAGAATCAACAATGGTGCCCAAAAGGCAACGTGTATAAAGTTCCAAAGAAGTAATCCACGGTTACGGTTTTTTAAAGGTGATTTATTCTGTTAGTCCAGACTTAACACCTAGCGACTGTTATCTGTTTTCTATTTTGCAAGAGTGACATTTTTTTGGTGAATGCTAAAAGGTGCCATAGAGGAATATTTTGCAGAGCTATCCAAACATTTTTTGCATGGGTATATTCCATTATTGGAAAAACACTAGATTAAGTATGTAAATGTTAAAGAGTCCTATGTTTAAAAACGAAGCTTTTGATTTATTCATGTGTCTTTCTTTATGCTGGGATAGATTACATAGAAATCTCCTTTGTACTTGGTACTGATTTATATGTTAAGACGTAGTATCATGTGTAATAGAGATGGCAAACTAGGCAATTGCGTTTTCTAACTTTTATTTTAAGTTTTCACCTGCTGAAAACAACGTTTCATTGCATACAACTGGAAATTCTATAAGCTGCTGTAGATACGTTGCGGTAAAAAATTTTCTTTAACAGTTACCAGCTTATCATTGTTAATGCGTGCAATACATTTCTGATTGATCAGATAAAGATGATCTGCAATTGATTAACTTTCATCTTGTATGAAAGTGTAGCATCGAAAAACAGCGAAAACGGCCGCAAATTTAGCAAACACAAACACGCAGAAATTTTAATCTTCAACAGGCTGTGGCAATCATATTAACAAGTCAATCGTCCTGATTGTTTCAATAATATTTCCAGTCAAGTTTTAAATTTTATCGGATACTGAAATCTCTGACATAACTGTCACAGATTTGATCCGCAAAAGAGGTGAGAAGAGAGGAAACAATAAAACATTTATCAATTGCAGAAAACCGCACATCTCTAGCTATAGTAAAAGTGACAGAAATGCATGTTACAAGAAACCTCAGACGGTAAAACCAGAACTGATAGTATGAATTTAAGAATCTTTACCGAAGCCAGACGCTTTTTTGACGAATCAGGTACGTTGTTGAACTTAAACGGTGCTTGTACAATCTATTTGGAAAATAAACTTACAAATGCTGACAAGTAGTAGATACCAAACCATGATTACCAGTTTTTGGCTTTTGTTGACATATTCTTATTTTTACTGTCAAGGTCTACAACTGTCCTTATGCTTTGAACTTAACTCTACCATGAAATCTATTTCGTCCTAAGAAAATGGCACAATTCTACTGAGAATGGTAGTGTTGAAGAGTTTGAATCTGGCAACATGCAGATTTCTAAAGTAGGGTATCCTAGCTTTAGATTCTAAAAGAGAAACCGCGTTGCCCTAATTTTGCAAACGAAAGTATTCCCAATCGACTTATGATTAGAGTAATTTCGATTAAGGCATGTTATTAATGAAAATTTACGGGTAAAGCAAACGTATTACTTTCAATGATTGTGGGTGCACCGTCTTTATGTCAATCTGCACTTCAACATTAACATTGTCTCGTCGATGTTGAATTCTGTGAGATCATAAAGGTTTTTAAGAATTTTTATTCGACTTTATTGCTATCTTGCTAGTGGTCTTGTAATGTATTCCTTGTAATGTGCCCACTAGATCTATTGTATCCTCTAGATGCTACATAGTACTTCTAGAGACGTTTTCGGTCTTTAAGAAAATCCAGGATTTTCTGCCTAGGCCCTTCTTATCCCTTCCTGGCTGAAGAAGGATATGTGTAAAGTTGTACAGATCTTAGATTGTTTCTGTTCTATAGTCTTCTCGCAATGATCTTAGTAATATTGCCCGAGCTGTGTTGTAACTTCCTTCTTCATCATCT
This sequence comes from Ignelater luminosus, assembly GCA_011009095.1. NCBI lineage: Eukaryota > Metazoa > Arthropoda > Insecta > Coleoptera > Elateridae > Ignelater > Ignelater luminosus. The sequence goes on from VTPC01005195.1 coordinate 25,972, forward strand.
TCTGTGCTATTTCACAGAATAGTTTCCGTCCTATAAAAGACTCTGTGTTCCAGTCTTTCGTTTTTTCTGGTTCCTGATACATAATTGGTGCACATTTACTATGTTATTTGCTCCAAGTTTGTTTAGTCTGCTAGTGCATACCTGAATTTGTGTACTTTGTAGAATCTTAAAATTTATAAAGATTCTCCTCATCATTTTTTATCTAGTAGTTGCTGTTGTGCGTAGACCGAGACTAACAAATGTCCCGTGTCTCACTCCATATATTCCAGTGCCCATGGCACTTTTTTTCCGTTCTCAACCTTACTTTGACGGAATAAAAACGGCAAAGGTTTTGTTAGTACACTTTCTATTTTTATCCGAAATGCCATCGTAATGACTGTAGAGTGTCTACCTAATTCTTTGAAGATGACAGAATGTCCACCTCGAGTTTTCCTTCCTGCTAAGTTAGCTGAGTGCTTTCTATTCTACCACTAGAACTAACAGGCTTATTCCCCTACAGTTCTTTACCAGTGTTCTTAGTCACCATGCATGGTCTGCGTACACGATAACACGTATAACCATCAGCAGAACTTATCTAGCAAAGCATTTTAGGTTGTTCTGAGTCTCTATCAAATGCTTTTTTCATGTCCAAAGAGATCTTGCAGTTTTGTTATTCTCTCTAGGTGAAATTTGTTTACTATTTAGAACAACTATTAATGACTTGACTTTTCTTCCAATTATAAAGATGTGCTAAAGAGATAAACATCTCTCACTTCATACGGTTTTCTCTTTTTCTACTTTTCTTTCTCAGCATTTTCCAATAAAGTCTAGAGTCTAACAAAGCTCCTCCTGAACTCAATATGCGTATGTCATTTGCATAACCCATTATAGTACACTTTACATACACCCTCACGAGACACCACGAAAAAAGAGAAAATTCCTTCCGTGTAGGCAAGTCTAAACAGTTTGTACTTTCACGACACCTTGAACATGTTTGTAATCTATTCACAGATGAGAGGATGCATATCACTGTTTTACACTGTTTGTTTTCGTAATTCCTCGCCATTTTACAAGATTTTCCGGGATAATAGGCATATTGGTGCTAACTGAGCGGATTGAGGTTCAGTACGTCCTTCCCCTCTAAAAGTGTCTTGATAAACGTCAGGGTAAGACCCAAAGGATATAGGTTGGACGTAGGATCGCCACACCTTTTTTTTTGTTTGCGGGGTGAAGAAATGCTCATGCACACGCCCTCTTTGCTCTTGATTGAGCGGCAGGATAGTGTGGGACTCCTTCCGTCATGAGAAGACCTACCCACTAAAAACTCCTCTCTTCCAGCACCTGCCACAGCAAAAATCACCGCGGTATTTCTTCGGTATGATAGGTTATGCTCTATTTAGCATAGTCGCTCATTTTTTTTCTTCCCTCTCCCTTTTCTTAATCACGCTTGTGATTTACTGCTCAATTTCTTACCACGTTTCTTTCTTTTCCAACATCAAGGTCGCTATGTTTTCTGCTGTAATTGGCCTCCCTAGTTTGGTTTCTAATTGATGTTTTTGAGGTCTCCATCTTTGGCATTTAGGAAATGTATGCTCCGGGGTAGCGATCTGTTCACGGTACAGGTATTTCTTATCGTGTATAATCCTGAAGCGTCTCAAATGGCTTTTAAAGCAGCCATGTCCAGATAAAAATTGCGTGAGGTAGTAGTTGATGGTTCTGTACTTCCTGTTTAGCCAGCTTTCTATATTGGGGATTAATGTTTTAGCCAAGTTTGCTGTTCTTGTATTTTCCCTCCAATTTCGTTGCCATTTCGCCAGCGTCGTTTTCCGCTCTTCTCCCTTTGCTGCCTTAGCTTTGCCGTAGGTCTTGACCCTTTCTTCGATTATTAACTTAATAGAAGCTATTCCGGCTATGATTTGATCCGCCTCTGTTCAAGTGGTGGGGTATGCACTGCATACCCTTATTGTCGGCTGTCTTTGTAGACTTTCTATTTTTCTTGTTTGGGATTTTGTCAAATTTGTAGCTCATGCTGGTGCTGCATACAGCATTGTCGAGTGTGTTACACCTCTTAGCATTTTCCTTTTCCCAGCGTTGAGTCCTCTTCTGTTCGAGATAATTCTGCGTAGGGCTTCTCCATTTTTACGTTTAGTGTTTTTAACCTGTACCCTCCATGTAAGATGACTAACTCCGTTTTTTCTGTGGCCAGTTTTAGCCCTTTCTGTTTTATTGCTGTCGTTATTTTCTCGAGCGCTAGTGGTGCTTTAGTGCGAACCCGATCTTCTGTTCTGGCTTTGACTAGCACCGCTGTGTCATCTGCAAACCCGATTATTTCTATTTCTTCAGGTACTTTGAGTACGCTATCATATAAGAAGTTCCACAACAAGGGGCCTAACACGGACCCTTGTGGAACCCCGCTAGTGACTTTGATGTTTTTCCTTTCATAGACAATCTCTCTGTACTGGAGGTAGCGTCCAATCACCCTTCTTAGATAGGGACTTACACCATAACTGCGTAGAGCATCCATTATTATGGCCCATGGGGTTGAATTAAAGACATTTTGGATGTCGAAGGTGACCAATATGGTTAAGTCTCCATTTTCATTTTTTCTACCGCCTCGAATGCCTTTCTTATAGCCTCTAGGGTTGACTTTCCATTTCTAAACCCGTATTGGTTAGTTAAGAGGTTTTTTTCGGTTTCTTTCTTTTTTCTTCTTTCTTTTTGCTATGGTGTCTATCAGGCATATGGACCTGTATTTGGGTTCTAGATTTCCAGGCTTTTTTGGTTTTTCCAGTAGGACCAGCCTTGGCGTTTTCTATTGTGTTGGAAATCTTTCTTCTCTCAGTAATGAATTCATGAGTTTAGCGAATGTTTCGGGAATTTCCGCTATGGCCGCCTTGACTATTTTCGGTGGTATTCTATCTGGACCAGAAGCTTTCTTTTCTCTAATGCCTTTCCTGGATCTCTTTACTTCTTCCAGTGTTACTGGATCTGGTTCATTAAGTTCGTGGTCCTCTACTGTCCGTATATTTATTGGATGGGTAGGACATAATTCGTCTATAACCTTTTGGGATTTCTCTTCATTTATCTTAGCTTGAATTTTGAGTTTCTTGGCGACTATTTTGTAGCCCAGCCCCCAAATATCCCTATTGAGATTTCACAGACTTCCTGTCATATACCTTTTCCTTGGCTTTTATTATTTCTAATTTAAAGATATTCTTTTTTGCTCTACACTCTTCCCTTATTTCGGTTCCGATTAATTCTTGTCTATCTCTTCTTTTGTTATATCTTGTGGTCTTCCTCCTTGCCTCAATACACTTTTTCCGTGCTTCCGCCACCTCCTCATTCCACCAGTAAACTGGCTTCCAATTAGTCTTATTGTTTCTTTTTGGTAAGACTTTGTTTGCTGCCCTGTTTATTGTGGCTAGCAGGGTATCGGGTGCAATCCGATTTATTTCTCTTGCTTCTTTCCGCATTTGGTGTTTAAACTCATGCATTCGATGCGGAGTTATTTTCCATTTTGGCATGATTACCTTGCTCCTTTCCCTTTCGTTTTTGCTAATTACATTGTAAATGTTTTTATAGTGGTTTCTACGAAAAGATTTTATAGTGGCCTAGGTTTTCCTCCTCTGCTTCCACTTTTCAATCTTTGATTTCCTCACTAAGTTTTGGGATAGCCAGAGTGATATCGATAAACGAAACTTGGCCATTTGTTTGGGAAGTTGGCTCGTACCCGCTGTTTTGTATAATGAGGAAGTTTTCAGCCGTCCATTCCATTAGCGTTTTGCCTTTCGCATCTTCCACTTTATAGCTTTTGCATTCAAGTCCCCGGCTATTAGTAGATTTTTTTCTGTTTCCTGAGGCTTTCATGCAGTCGGTTAAGAAAGTCCCAGTACTGTTCTTTGGTCGAATTCGGTGAGATACAGCAAGCATATATCATTGCCTCCTTGAGTTCTACCCAAACAGAGCCTTCTTGTTGTTCGTTGTAGTCAAGGACTTTTCTGTTATTGTTTAGGATCTTAATTGCCGCATCCCTCTTTATTTGGCTCTGCAGTTATAATTATGTCCGCCCGGTTTTCCTGAGCACTTTTGTGGAGCATGTCCCATGCTGCCCTTCTCCTATCTACGTTTACCTATAGGATTTTCATTTCAGTTACTAATTCCTTTTGGCTGCCCCACTACTTCTTCCTCTCCTTACTTCACTTATTAATTTCTTATATGTGGGGCAATCCATGTTGTTTACTGCGTGCCCCTTTTTTTCCATAAAATATAGTAATATTCATTTTGGCATTTTTTGGCCAGGTGGCCTTGTAGCCAGCATTTCCTGCGTATACCTTTTGTCTTCACTTTTTCTTTCTCTTTGCATTGTGCCGCGTAGTGCCCGTATTGTTGGCATTTGAAGCACCTTGTTGGGGAAAGTTTTTCCAGCACTTTACACTTGTCCCAACCTACTTTAATTTTTTGCTTGCCAATTAGCATGTTGGCGTCTTCTATGTTTAATTTGACCCTGGCGTACTTTTTCCCAACTTTGGTTATTTTATTGGATGTTGTTATTTCAACTTTGTCCATAGTGTAGTCAGTTCTTTCTTTATTGCTTCTCTTATTTCCGCTTCCGTAGCAATTTCGCTTAGATTTATTATTATAATTTCCTTTTTTCTCCTTACAATGTTCACAGTAACCATTGTAGGCGTTTTTAAATTCGTCTCCGCTGCCGCTTTTTCCTTTGTTTATATTAACTTTTACGTGTCCTTTTTTGGTTTTGAAGACACTATTTACTTTAACACCTAATTTATCTATGTCTATACTGCTTCTCATTTTTTGTTGTATTTCGGCGTATGTTTCTCTCTCGCACATACCTTGGAATTAATGCATCGACTATCGATTTATTGTATACGAGATTCTTTTTATAACGAACAAATTTCAAAAGAATCTTTACAGTAATGACCAGAACGAATAAGGGTTTTTATTGTTATAAGCAACAATCCCCTCTATGTTTAAATAGTACACCAGGTTTGATGAAGGTGGGCCATATTTCAAAAATGTAATCCAATCAGAATTTAATTCGCCCTAAATAACTTATTTCACTAATCAAATACAATACTTTTTAGATATTCCTTTTTCTAGTTCACAAAAACCTTTAGCCAATATTTAAAAATTGGATTTGCTTCTATATTTGATGAACAAGAGGTATTATTTGTAACGCTCTTAGTTTTTCATTAGAGGGAATAAAAGGATGATAAATAAAATGTTTTACAAAACATTTCTTTCAAGGAGAAATAGAAAAACCCTAAAAGTATTTATCAATCTTTTTTCTCGTCATACATCAACTTATTATTTTATCTTTCTTCAGAGGGTTATACCCTCCTTGATTTGGGATTTAGGTAAATCTGTCCCAACCCATTCCATGTGAAGTTGGAAGACGGCGCGACGGCAGCACATTTTTGTTACATCTAATATTTTTTGTCTGTTAACTCCTAAAAAGCTCCTTTCAACAATGTTAAGTGAAACTCATGACACGTTTTACACAAGAAAGGATAAAAAGAACGGGGGAATAAGAAAGTTGAATATAAAGGATGGAATTGAAAAGGTCTTTCAGTAGATTTTAAAATGCTTTTCCAGGTTAATATTATTTCTTATCTACTTAATTTCAGATTTTTCACGCAACTTTACCTTACTTAAAATAACGAATGGCGCACAAGATAAATTTCCACTACCAAAACTTTCTTCTTGAAAAAAAGCACTTTCATTGTAAAAATATTTTAAGAATTAAGTTTCATGTTACAACAAGGGTGTACATAAAGCTAAATTACATTATTCAAGGAGAAGAATGGTTTTCACCGACAATCCCCAGCGCCGTTGCATTAGCAATATTATTCTGAAAGAAGCTGATGGTGTATGAGCTTCTTTGTATGTATGTTCGTGTTCCAACCACAAACCTTGGTAAGAATACAATGATACGGTAGGTCGAACGTGAGAAGGGTTGCAATACGCTACTGCACCAAATACATATAAGATGCTGCTGCATCTGCAATCGAATCTTAAAGTCGTCGGTCGCACAGGTCTCAGCTTGCTTTCTACGTCCGATCCAGAAACGCTTCTTTATATGCTGAATAGGAATTACATTGGAACTGTTATATTGGTTTTATATTTTAGCAGACTATTGCGATAAATTCTATTTACGAAATCTCTGTCGATTGAAATTCGACACTCGCTTCGAGTATTATTCATTGTAGTATTTGCACGGTAGGGTGATTTAAATGCATTAATGTAATAACGTATAAATCAAATTTTGGCAGATTTTATGCAAATATTGCTTTAACGTCGTCTGAATCTGATAATGTGTGAAGTAGCTGTTATATTAGAAAACATAAAAGTGCTTTTAGAGTTCGTGTAAAGTGTATTTACACAGAGGTTTTTATAACATTAACTGTGGTATAGCGTATTTAATATTCTCCCTAAAATAAGTCACAGTCAATAAAGTTTTACGGAAAGAAGTAAGAAGTAGCACTTGACTATGTTACTGACAACTGTACATTTTCATTAGAAATGATAGAAATGAATGACTATAATTGCTTTTGCAATATTTCCACGATTACCTCTACCTTAATAAGAATAAGCATTAACAAATAATTTTCAGACTTTTATTTAATAAATTTAATGTTCATTGCAATCCAGTTTTAACCAGGCCAGCTTTAAGACCTTGAATATAGCGGCGCCTATAATATATCTTTTTATGGTTTCTTAGAAAGCAGTAGAATTGTGTGAACTATAGTAGTTTGAATTCACAAGATTGCATTCTTCAGGAAATCTCAAGGTTTTTACAATTGAAATTTTCATTTTCAAAGGTTAGTTTTTGTAATAACCATTTGTTATCTTAATGAAAATCAAATTTGATCTATCCTGACTTTACTTTATTTTTTTTAGTAAGACGTATTACGTCAATTGAGTTCCATATTGTTTTGTTGGAAATCAAGAAGGTTCTTAGACATTCTAAAAGTTATTAAGTAGTACATTGAGCCAGTTCATGACTTGGTTGCAGCTGATACCCAGTATCATATTAAATGCATGAAAAAGCTGTACAGTTGGCCAAACCAGGAGAAGAAAAAATGGCACGATCCATTTGGCAGTACAATCAAAAGTGCCATGCATGATATTTTCGACTATCTAGAGAACGATGATGAAGAGTGCCAGTTTTCCTCGCAACAGTTATTAGACCAGGTTCAGGGTGAGTACCGTTTTGATACTAAAACTTTAAAAGCACAGCTTTTAAAAAAGTATGAGAGTGATATAGCGATTGCTACAACTGCAAATAAATTACCAGTAATTTGTTTTAAAGGTACTGGTCATGAAATCCTGACAGGTATTTAGTATAAGCAGAAATCTAGATCAGAGAAACGTGAACGTCTTTGTATTGTTAAAACAGCAGCAGGCATAAAATAATGTGCTTACATACTCCCGTCTTATTTAAGTTAATTTCCATAATTTACTGTTAAATTCAAACTTTGGTTTGTTTATTGATTAGATTGAATTAGGAATTCTGCATGTTGAAGCTTTTCTTATTTAAAATTACCCTTTGTATGAAAATGCTAAATTTGTTGTTCTCGGGGATTTCCCGAATAAAGTACCCCTCAATTAAATCGATTTTACATTTTCTTGAATAATTGTTATTTTCCCGTATAAAAACTTCATTTGTGTTTGATAATTATTTAGAAATTCTAATTTAATTTAAAAAAGCAAAATATTGATCCTAGAGCATTGATTTTCTCTTCAGTTTAATTTGTATAATTTTAGTCGTTTCACATTTTGAAATTTGGCGGATGGGTGGGCACGTTTTGTTAGGCGTGGTCCTTCCGGTTTCATCTGGCAGAAGGCGATTGTGAGATAAGTTGCAGAATCAATAGATTGACTGCCATATTGGTGATAGTAATTTTGGGATCAGAATTAGAAGATTTCTTGAGCGGAGTCTGAATAAATATTGTGTTAGTGAGTTTCTTCGCACATGGTGAATTTTTATTTTAGCCTTTGAATTCTGTTATGATTGTTTACTATCTGGAAAAACCGAGATTATTGAATGGTTTCCAAAATGCATCCGTTATAGGGGTGGGTCCACTAATAGTTTTCGAAGTTGCGTCAAGTGAAAATCCTGTCGTTACGTTTATTTTGTTCCACTTTAAACAAAGCCTCTGGTGCTCAACATTGTATGATGGTATTTATCGGTTTTAGATATTCAAGTTAGAATCATTTGGACAGATCTGTGGTTTATCATTGATATACAGTGTGTCCAAGATAAGGACGCACAGCATAGGGATCTTGGAAACGGTAAGAGATACAGGATCGGTTAAATGGGATGAAAGTTGGCTATTTATAGGACCTTTTTGTTGGCGTTTGCAAAATCTAGATATCTTGGATAGTTTCAAAGATATTTTAAAAAAAAGTAGATTTCTCGATTTTCGTTATTATTCTTTCTTTTATTTATTTGAAGAGATATCTGAAAACTAAAACTGTTTTTCCATTGCCATTGCTATTAAAATACATTAACAAAATTCCTGTACGACGTTTCAGTTTTGAGTAACCACCATCAACTTAATTTTTTTTAATAGGTGGAAAACAATTGAAAATTGTTTTGAATAGCTCTTGTTGTCACAATGATGTAAACATGTTAGGGTTATTTTGATTTTGATTCTTTTGTGTTGAACGCTGCTGTGACCAACTGTAATAATTGCTGTTCATCTTCAAAATTTTGGTTGAGCACATGATTCTTGACATAACCCCAGAGGAAAGAAATCTAACGGCGTTAGATCAGAATGCATTAATTTATAACATAAGAAATCAAAATAACCCTATCATGTTTACATCATTAGGATCGTGACAACAAAAGCTATCCAAAACAATTTTCAATTGTTTTTCCGCCTATTTAAAAAAATGAGGTTGATGGTGGTTACTGGAAACCGAAACGTTGTACAGGAATTTTGTTAGTGTATTTTAATAGAGAACAAAAATTGGCAATGGAAAAGTGGTTTTAGTTTTCCGATATCTCTTCAAATAAATAAAAGAAAAAATAATAACGAAAATGGAAAAATTTTTTAAATATCTCTAGAACTATCCAAGATATCTAAATTTTGCAAACGCCAACAAAAAGGTCCTATAAATAGCCAACTTTCATCCCATTTAACCGATCCTGTATCTCTTACCGTTTCCAAGATCCGCATGCTGTGCATCCTTATCTTGGACACACTGTATACATATCCCTAATCTGCTATTAAACTATCTCATACCCACGATCCAAATTGAGATGAGTCATAAGCCGGATTGAATTTAGTCAAGTAAGTAATGTGAGTTCACTAAGGTTAGTAACCTTTTAATTCGAGAAAACATTTAAAAAGATGTTACAATGTATCACACCAAAGAGTGCAATACGTCCAGATCAGAAAATTCCCCAAGTCGAAGAAATACCATCTGCTCCACTTATCTGAAGTTTCGGTGCTGTTCAATCAAAGAATTATACTAAGAAGGGGAATATAGCTTTGGAATCAATCAAAATCAAGGACCTTCAAGATGATTTCCTACCACCAGAAGTCATTATACTTTCTGCAACAGACCTACTGTGGCTACAAAAAAAAGCGAAAAACCAGCCTGGTATTCTAGGATGGAATGGGTTCATAAAAGAGGTAACGAAAGAGATTCCTTCTCAACTGCTGTCTCCAGTACATAATTGTAACAGTTTGGGAATAGAAACCTCTGTGGTAACTTATGATCAGCCACTTTACCTAAAAGCTCGTAAAATTATTTCCACGTGTCATGAGGAACTGTCGAATATTGTGGCGAGGTTGGACGGATTCCATTAGTTAATGTCTTACATGAGAGCTATTGGGTATCTTATGGATGGGAGTGGCCTCAAGGTGCTATTCAACAATGTTTACACAATAAACTCCCTTGGCAAAATACTAACTGGGCACTTATATTCCAGAGCTGTTAGAGCCGATACTTTGGCCCTTACAACTTTATCAAAAATTGTTCTACAAATTATTTTCTTGGACTCCGCACTTAAAGCAGAATTAGAAGAGATCCTGTACAATGGAGACAGGACCATGGTGCTTACAGCATATAAAGGAACTAAAAAAGAAGTTCGCAGTCCAGCTTCAGCAGTGAGAATGCAATAGTCCAACTGTTAAACTGTGGATCCAATATTTTTAGATGGTCACCCTCATGAAACGATTTGTTGAAACTGCAAAGATAGGCAATTGACAACTTTATCTCCAAATGACGCATATAATGCTGCCGTACTTCCAGCCAGAGGTCACTTTGTGTAAGCAAAATGTGCCCAAGACGTGTAATTTAAAAAATGTAATGACCAAAAAAGAATTCGACAGTTTCACAACTAAAGGTGGTTTCACAATTAGACGGTCAGAGAAATTTTGATGTGGGTCATAGAGTAGTCATTAATGAAAGCGTTGAAAACTAAGGCGGGCAGTATTACTCACGGACGTGGGATAATAGATAGTGTCGTGACGAGGTGGTTGAGTGGAATAACATCTCTGCAGAATACCTGTGATGAGGTAAGAACTTTGTGTGGTGTTGCTTATCTAAGTTTGGAACAGCAAGAATTAACAGAGATATGCGCGGCATACAGACTATGTTGGAATGGTTCAATCGGCATGATCCTGTTCCAGAAACTCCTGAAATTGTTTCAGTAAGAAATAGTGTTGTTGGAGATGAAAGAATTAATTGTGATAAGTCGCCTGAGGTTGGTATATCTCTGTCACTCTTTAGCAATAAAAGATGTACATGTACTCATCAATCCAACAATACTGTTTTAAAGAATCAGCATAGCGAAGCAATCCGATAAGGAATTGTAAGAGTTCCTCACTTACAAACTGTCTCCTTTTCCTCTTTCACTTTTTGAGCAAAGTGGTTTGAGTAAGTCTGTCCAGTCAACGTTGTACAAGGTTTTTAAACTTAAAAAAGTCATTGGTTTTGACAACAATGGTATGTCATTGATGGAGGATATCTCTTACATCAAGTTGTGTGTCACACGGGGCAGTCCTTTGCAGATATCTGCGACAGCTACGTTTCTTTTATGAAATCAAAATATAATTCAAGCGCTGTCGTAGTGTTTGATGGTTACCCTGACAACTCTGTCACTAACACGCAGTATGTTGAGCGGTTAAGGAGATCCCGCAGGAGAAATTTCTCTCCAATGACTGGACTATATTGCTATATTTGAGTAACTATAAAGATTCTAACGTACCTTCCCTTCATCACCGCTTCATTCTCTTTGTAAACGTTAGTAAGGAATTGTTGAATATAACTAATACTTAACGTTTCAATTCAAGGCCACCTACGACGGTTAACAATCGGGCTTCGCCCTCTTGTGACTTTTGACTCACAAAAGGAATTCACAATTGCCATAAATATTATAATTAGTATATTTTAGCACGTTCCCAATTTCAAGTTGATGCAATAAAATTTAAAATGGGCAATTTTTTATTTTCAATTATATTTTAAATTGAAACACACTATTGTTCTTAAATACAGCTATTAAAATTGCAAGAAGTTCTATTAAAATGTTGCTATCGTAAGTAAAACGGCTACAGAAAGACAATCCCAAAACACATTTGGAATTAATGTATCTATCTGCCATTACTTTTTAGCTGTGATTTATTAACACAAAGCATTTTTTAAAGACCAAATAAAACTTTTATCACCGATTTACAACAAACAAGAAAAGCAATTGTAAACAATCCTTTAACCTGTCACGCTTTTTTTTACGAGAGAATATTAATCATCTTAAGCATCCTTTTCACACCGTAATTCGAATTTAAAAAAAACCCAATTAGTTTGTTCTTCAACCATATCGACAAGTGTGAAACCGGATGCATGCCGACTCCTAGCCACATCGATTTCATGGAACTTGGTAATTAATTATAGTAACAAAAGTTTTCGGTGAAAGTAAGCAAACTTGGTATATCCTATACAAGCAACACAGGATGTCATTGTAATGTTTAACGATGTATTAGCTGTGTTCAGTGCCCAAAGGCGTGTAAACATTTACAGGACGTAGAGGCCCTTATAGATTAAATGCTAGGTTTGACACTGATTTGCAAGTATATTATTATTGATATTATTGTCGCAAATTGAAATATGAAATAATCTCTCTCGGGTCTGAATTATTATTGAGATATTGTATTTTGATTTAACACCAGAATGGATTATCCTTTGGGTATTTCATCGTAATAAATTGATTTACAAGGATTTGAATAGAAGAAAATGAACTCCTAAGATATTATTGCAAAGAATTTTTCTAGATTCCATTGCAACACAAATGAAGCCATTTTGTGAACTAGCTTACACAGTCCTATATTTGTATTAATGATCCTCCAAGCCTAATAATTTCAATGAAGTGTTAAATGTTTTCTAGCATATAAAGTAGAAATTTATACTCAACAAATAATTCAAACAATGAGAATGTACGCAGAAAGTAGGAAAAGTTCTAGTTATATTTTTGGATTTTGTATAAACCAAAACAAAGATTTATCTTGACTGTATTGCGCTGATTGTTATATTTGGTATGTCGTACTAACCAAGATGTTTTCCCAAGAATTACAAAGTACACGTATACTTGTCAGTTGTATCATAATCAGTGCAACACTTCAAATATTGTAATGTAACATTAATGTTATTACGATTTATTTTTCCGTAGCATTTCTATCCATTGGAAAAGTTCCTCGTCATAACCTCACCATGCTTTGTACGGACACTCCATATTTGTTTGAAATTTGTTAAGAGTTTTGTCGCCACCAGGAACCGAGTACAGGCATTTGCAAATTTTCTACATAAGATTATGTGCAGGACAGTTATTTAAAGATTTTGGGATTCTAAATGCAATGTTAGTTTTAATTATCTGTTAAAATTTAACAAATTATCTACCAAAATAGGAAAGAAACGAGTTCTACACATTCTATCCACTTTTTCTGCAACGACTTTAACCATTTTGAAAAAAATCTTTTGTTTGAGGTGTTAATTAGGCTGTTGCCACCCTCTGTTGCGATATTTTGTTGCGACGTTTCGGAATTAACCAAAGACGCTCATTACATACAGAATGACAGCTCTGCGTTGTCTTTCACCTGTATCATCTCTGCCTGTTCTGTCCTCTGTGTTTTGGTTGTTCTCGGATGTTAGGTTAGCTGCTGTAGCATCTAAGGGTTTGAGCTATTCCTTCCTTCCTTCAGGTCTCCTTCTTTAGAGCATATTGTCTTCGCTCTATCATATAGGCATCTTGCGACGCCCATTTTCACGCTTCTGTGATGGTTGGAGTCGGTGCAGGTATACCTGTGTGAGAAGGTTTCCTCTATACGTTCGTTGTGAATTTGTCCTCAACCGTGTCCCTTTGAACCAAGACGTCCAGGATTTAGACTCCACTTCCATTGTGAATTTGATCGAAAAACAGTGATTATTGAAGGAGTGTAGGAAGCTCTCAAGTTCTTCACTTCCATTTGGTCATATCACAAAGGTGTCATTGACATACCTTAGCCACGTTTTAGGCTTTACTCGAGACTGAGATATCACCTCCTGCTCAAACTCCTTCATGAAGATGCTGCTCATAATAAGAGAGAGTGGTGAACCCATTGCCATACCAAACCCCTCCTGGTAGAATTTGCTGCCTAATTGGAAATATGTCGTCTTGATACATATTGTAAGCCGCTCCATTATTGCGTCTATACTTCAGTTTGCTCGTACTTCTTCATAATTCTGAGCGTTCCATATTTCAATCATTTTAGACTTTGAAAGACATCAACTAAAATATTTGTTTACAGAACGAATATTGTCCAAGTTCACAATTTTATATTTTAATTAATATGTCGTATGTATTACAGTATACTGTGTCTTTGGGCAACTCAGTTTTGTCTTTAATCGAAGGGCCGTGATTATTGAGGAAGCGTAGGAAGTTGTCAAGTGCTTCAGTCCCATGTGGCCATATCACAAAGGTGTCATCGACATACCTTGGCCACAATTTTCGTCGTCGTCGAAAAAGGGCATTCCAGCGTCGGGTGTGAAGCGAGACGGTCGACCTGTAATCAAGAAACGCGGTAATGCCCGGTACTAGAAGAGTACCGAAGCATCCAACAGGGGTCGTTAGCCACTATTCCGGACGGAAGAACCGGATTGCGAGCGTCCCCTTCCAACAACAGCTGTGATCCTGCGTTTGGGTGGGCGTAGGGCCAGCGCCAAAATTCCACACACCATTTTGTTAGCTCCTTCAGACCGATCTGCTGGGGCGGGCAGATCGCGACCATTCCCCCCCCTTACAGGATCTGAGCTTGGAGCTCCTCGGACCTGTACTCTAAACTTCGTGAAATTCCCGTACCAGCCGTTGCCGCCTGCGTTACCCCCTTCCCCCTCTCATCCCTCTCCTTCCCTAATCCTCCCGCAGAGTAATCTGTGGGGGGGGGTTGTGGTTTTGAAAATAACCGTTTTACCAATATCCAAATTCATTGCAATTACAACGATCATTTCCCGCCATCCGCTGCTACATCCAACCCGCATCGTCGTGTCCGCCAATCGCAATCATCCGTTCCACACTCAACCAATTAACCAAAGCCGCTGCGACGCCAACACCAATCCAACCAATCTACAGCCAGTCATCATCTCAAGAGCCTCCGCCACTCACCTTCCGCCGGCACACCTGAAAATGCAAGAACGAAGAAACTCCTCATTTTAACTTTACTCCAACGGACGAGCAGAAGGTTCGGCATCCACAAACTCCATTGTACCAAGGCTGAAAAGAAGCCAGAATGGCTTCTATAGTGGCCACGTCTCGACGTGGCACTTCAATGATAAACAAAAAATCGAAAAAGGGAGTTCACTACAGCCCTCGACCAGAAGCAAAAGAAGAATAGTCAATGGGTCGACGGGTCAACGAGCTCTCGCTCAACCTAGCCACTGACGTTGAGGTTTATTTAAAATGGACTTCGTGTTTTATTTAAAGAACTCCTCGAATACTTCGCTACGAACTCCTGCACTTTGAAGTCGAACACGCTCTTATCAGAGCGGAAAGACGCATCCACCGACACAGCAACGAGGCTTCCACACGCCCGCACCCCTGAGCTAGTACGGGGTTACCATTGTGGGAGGCGACCATCACTGAAGAGGTTCGGACCCCGCTTCCCCCTTGGTGACACTAGATTCATTGAAATGTTTCACTCAAATTATTTTCTTTTGCTTTAAGATGTTTTTTGGCGCTCTGGGAAAGCTTAGAGTTAAATTTTTTTCATTTCATGAAAAGATTCTGTAAATAAAACTGAGTTTTTTTTAAATTCTTTTTAACAGTTAATTAAAATAAAATTGCTTTTTGAATGATTTAAGATCTAATGTTGATTGGAATTTAATGATTTCATCGTGATGGGCCACAAAGTATTAGAACAGTTTTGTGTTTTGAATTTTGTTTCAGGTTTAGAAGAAGCATTTTTTCAGTCTGACATAGCTATATCAGCTGAATCTGCTACTTTCAAGTAAGTTCCTTAATTGTTTTTACATCTGTTCTGACGTTGTGTTCCCTGTCGCCTCTTTTTTGTGATTTCAAATAATTTATTAAATGGTTTGAGAATTCAACTTACTCTGTGCTTAGAAAACTTTAATAAGACTAAATAGAATTCTAAATTTTAGTCTGCTAATAATTTTTTTTATAGTATTAAATTATTTAATACTTGGCGCCCTTTCATTTGTTAATTTTTTATGTAGGTTTTGATGCTCTATTAGTTAATGTTTAATTCAACTTACTAATTGATGATTAGGTGGTAAATAATTTGTAATGGATTTTGATAATTATTTTTTTTGATATATATGTGTAACATGTTTTTTAATTGACATCAATATAGTTCTTTAAATTTAATGTGTTGTTCTGTTATTTGATCTGCTCCTCTCATTCGACCACGACCCAAGGCCCCGACTTGAGTTGGTTGGGCAGACCATAAGCGGGTCTTTAAGAGTAAGTAACAGTAACGTGAGGCTACGTTACAAACTAAATCTTCTACGGACAACAGTGCTAGTCAATAGAGGTTGAGTTTTTCCAATAAGAGTCCCCTCATGAACGTAGAATGAAGACGGAGCAATCTTGGAGTGAAGTTACATGTTCATTGTGAACGTTTCGCAGTTATGTTACATGTTGAGTTTTGGTTGTTGATGGTGTTGATAACAGAAAATAGCAGGCTTGATGATTTTTCAATAAGGAGGAAAAACTTCTGATAGTCATAATAGTTGTTGGATCTGTGGATTCCCAGGCACAAAAGCAGAATTTAAGTGGATCGACTGCAATTCAGATATGCAATTTACGTTTTTTACCGCTTTTTGCGCCCTCATCTTAATGCGCCCCGAAGCAATCACCTCACTGGTTTAACATCTGAAGCTCGGCTTGAGGACTGGCTCCGCCTCTGGAGGATCAGACCCAACCCCAACAAAACTCAGGCCATCCTATTCCGCCACCCGTTTAAAACCAAAAGCAGCAAACTCCAAGAAGGGGACGTCCATCTGGACCTGTGGGGCTCTCGCCTCCAGCTCTCCCCTTCGATTCTATATCTAGGCTGCACTTTCACCTACACTCTTCACTGGGATGCGGAGTTGAACAGGTGTCTCGACACTGTTCAACGCCGCTCCTCCATCCTGTCCGTGCTCCGCGGAAAATTCCGGGGCTGCCACCCACGAACCCTCATCCATACGTACAAAACGTTTATCCGCCCGGTCATCGATCACCGTCACTCATGCTTCTGCGGCCTGAAGCCCCACCAGTTGCAACGTCTTCGTCTAAAAGAAAGACGGGTCTGCCGGGGGATGCTCGGGCTGGATCGCTTCTACCCTTCTGAGGCGGTCTGTGACCGGGCGGGCATTCCCCCCATCGACGCCCGCCTTGACGCCCTCCTAGGTCGATACGTTCATCGGGCCATTGACCTGAACCACCAGACACCTCTCGACATCCTCTCCACACCAACCGGCTACCAACCCCGCCACACCACTTATAAATTCAAGTTCCCTCCCGCCAAGTACCTCGGCAACGCCAACTTTTTAACCCCCGACCCCCTCGAAAACATCCCTATCGCCCTACGTTGACACCCCAAACACCTCCATACCTCCTCTACAACTCGCCCCGCTTTTTAACTGAACACCTGTTTCTGCTCTCTCCTTCTGTTTCAGTTCTCCAGAGGATTCCACCTGTTCTCGCTGAGGTTTTCCGTGGTTCCCTCAGCGGTGAAGGCAAATGCCGGAACAGCTTCTGCACCAGCCCACGGCACACTATGCACACCTAAACACTCACACATCACCACTCTAACATACACACACTCTCACAGCCCTCACTAGACAATTCCAACACCGTTCTGAAAAGAACCGACGCATCGTGGCCACATCGTCGCCACTGTGCGACGGCTCGCTGGCTGTCCTTGGGCATACCATCTGATCATGGGTAATCCACATCGGCGAGGATTATGAAGGACCCTGCTTCCGGCCTGCTCCACCGTCTCCACTACCCATCACCGCCGTGGACGGGCGTGCGGACTGCTTGGTGCGTGACATAACATTGACGACCAACCTTTCCTTTCCAACGCACCATTCCGTGGACTTCCCTTTTAACCAACCAACTATCACCACCAGGCTTAAGAGAGGTTAAGTCCTCTAAGAAGCCGGCCGCCTACGGCGGCATTATTACATTGACTGACTGACTGACTGTTTCCTATACAAGAGGACAGAAGACATCTTTGATTACTTTTTGTTTGTTTATTTTTCTTAAACAATAAACATCCCCAAGTAGAAAAGGTTTTTAGTTTCCTCATAGCTTTATATTGAGTATTGAGAAATAAGTAAAGCCATCAAACTGCAGAAAGATAGTAGCCCCATGGATCTGCCAACGTCATTTGTTGTTTTTTCTTAGACATCAAAGTAATTCGTCTAAAACAACTAGCATGACAATCAGTAATTCTTCAGCATGGCATCCACAGCATACAGCCATGAACTTTTATTTTCTAATTATCATTATCACGTTCTATAAAAAATATTTATTGTTACCTCGTTCGAATTTTGTTAGTTAGCAAGACCTTTAAGTCCTGAACTAGCCTTGTAACAAAACAAAACATAATTAACAAGAATTTTGAGTTTTTGCAAAAGCTTGCATTCAATTAATGTTTTATTTACATTTTGCATTACTCACCTGCACCCGACAACAGTTACAAAATTCAAAGGTCCACAAACAAAGCAAATTGTCATTTTCATAAAATTTTAATTTTTTGTTACTTACACTGAATCGAATCTAGGTCAGAATTTTTAATTGTTACTTTAATCATTATATTATTGAGACAAATAAAGTTAATTTATTATTATTGTTATTATTAAAAAAGGAAACCTCTTTTATCGATCACTAGAACCAAGACGCGAGGATATTTCACAATTTAAAATTTCATTAGGCTAATTAAGTAATCATTATGCTCAAATAACATCTTTTATGTAGGCATCTTTTATATTTTAAATGAGAGTTGATTCTATTTTAAGATTATCCCACTGCAATTCCACTTAAACCGCTGACACGTTATAATAAATTAATCAAATGTAAGAATGTCAAAATTCTTACCTTTTAGGAATTTTATCTTTAAAATTAAGATACTTCAAGGGTGCGTCTCGCACGGAAGGGGTGTAGATAAAATTAGGTTGGCAAGTTAGGTGTGGAATGGAAGTTGATTGCCACTGTCGTGACTATGATTGTTCACTCATTTCCCCCGGATGTTAATTATCTATGTTTCCATTTGTGAAATTATTTGTTGGTTACTATCTCTCCAAATTGCATTTTGATTAAACGCAACCGTTGACATTATATGAGCCAATAAATATGAAATTTCATTTGGTTTAAATTAAACTTCTAATACTAATCCAGAATTGTCAAAAGGGCACGTACTAGGAGGATTTGACGTGGCGTCGTCGTTACACGAGTTTGAATAATTTTCTAAAATCTTATTCGAGTAGAAAAAACATAAAACAGATTGCACTATATTTATTTTAGAATAGGAAATATTTATTTTAACCATCAAACAAACCGATCAACAAAGAGAATTTAGTTACAAACTAGCAAATTACGCTTTAGCCGCTTCGATGGTATAATTGCAGCCGAGCTGTTTCAATTTACAGGAAGCACAAAACAAAATGGCGGTTATGTCTGTTCTATAAACGAACCATTAACTGTTATCATCAAAGCGAGTCAACATGTCCTTTTTCATTAATGGCTACCCTGAATTTGATTGGCCTATCTAATGATAGGTAAATTGGGGATAATCGTTTACTTCTTCAACCGTGTGACCCTTTTTATTAGGCTAATAATGAGAATAATCGGATAATGCTTAAATATCTTTTAGAGAATTAGGGTTTAGAAAATTTATGCAAATTTCTGATTTATTCTACTAATAGACATGAAAATACACTTAGAGTAGATAATATTTCTAAACTTTTGTGAATAATAATATCTTCTAACCATTATATAAAACTGCTACATTTGTACAAAAGCATCTGTTACAGTCTTTATGGAAAATAAAACTTTGATTATTTATCGCACTGTAATTAATTTTTTGGTCACCGGTCACCTTTACAAGTTTTTGTTGACAACTGAAAACAATAAATACACAATGACGCAAACACAATATGACGGAAACATCACCACTCACAAACCCTATTTTCCAATGTTTTGGTTTTAAATTATAATTTATCTTTTTCGTGTTTACTGTTAATTTTTTTGTGCTTCTTGTTTAAAACGAAATTATTCAACTCTAGCTATTATCGTTAAGGTACAAGACGAAGAACTACAAGTATCGTATAGACGGTGATATATTAGTTTACTTCTTCAAGTAACATTAGACAGTAAATTCCGAAATACGTGTAGTAAGTAACCTCAACAATAAAAAATGTTAAAGGTGAAAGATCTGAACCTGAAGATCTAGTAAACCAAGGTTTTCAAATTTTCTATTATGTAAAAATCCTAATTTACTTTAATAAGCAGGTTAAGAGGTTTCATTTCTAATTTCAAAGATCTGTTTCCCTTTACAAACTTAATTTAACAAACTGATCAAGAAGCTTAACAGAAGATAATACTGTCGAGGCAGAAAAAATGTAGGTTCTGCTTTAATTGCTTCTTCAGTATTTATTTAAAAAATGAACCGACGGAATACATGCATACATTATAAGATTCATATAATATTAACAGGAAGCGGAGATGCACAAAAAGCTAGTTTTGCTTAAAAAATTTCTTAGTGTAGAAAAACAGAAGAATTTATTATGCATATCACAAATGCACTTCTTACTTTAATAATGTTAAAGTAATGAGTCATGGAGGAAATGTTAGCGTAAGTGGTAAGAAGTATACGTTTACACGTAAGCGAGATTAAAATACGTGAAAATTAGCAATAGAAGAAACTTCAATAAAACAACTAACTTTAAAGCAGCAGAAAGATAAATAAATCATCGACGTAAGTTTCTCATTTCAACAAAAAGGGGTTTCGTTTTTTGCAAATATCTCGGAGAATATTGCAAATATCCGAAATTAAAAACCAGATCCTTAAAGAGCAGGAAATGTCTTACAAAAGAGTCCTAACTCCCGGAATTGTACCACCAATATTTATAATTCTAATTTAGAGGTGAAAATGGGGCTAAAAACGCGTGATCTGGCCGCCGCGCGCGCCGCTTAGTTTGCTCTCTTTAACAAAAATAATTTTTTTCACCTATTAAATATAAATATTAAGGAATAAAAAAATTCAGGTATCATTGGGATACATGAATGAACAATAATCCATCGGAAAAAAATTTTTCCCACAATTTGTCTATTAGTTATGCTTTTGTTAACTAAAGAAATTTTACCAATTGAAAATTTACATCAAAACCATGATATTTCTTAAACTAAAAGCCTGAGATTTTTTCACTTCTTGAACTTATTCTCCAAAGGCTACAAAACAGATCGCCGTTGGAAAAATTAAAAAATTGTCAATCTCCACTTTTTTATAAACAATCAAAAATTGGTAAAATTTCTTTAGTTAACAAAAGCATAACTAATAAACAAATGGTAGGAAAATTTTTTTTTCCGATGGATTATTGTTCATTCATGTATCCCAATGATACCTGAATTTTTGTATTTCTTAATATTTATATTTAATAGGTAAAAAAAATTTTTTTGTTAAAGAGAGCAAACTAAGCGGTGCGCGCGGCGGCCAGATCACGCGTTTTTAGCCCCATTTTCACCTCTAAATTAAAATTATAAATATTGGTGGTACAATTCCGGGAGTCGGACTTTTTTGTAGGAATTTTCCTGCTCTATAAGAATCTGTTTTTTGATTTCGGATATTTGCAATAGTCTCCGAGATATTTGCAAAAAACGAAACCCCTTTTTGTTTTTTACAAATTTGTTTATAACTTTTGCAATTTTTTTGCACTGGACTTCGAAATGTTCGAAAAGTTTCTAAATGCCATTCCGAATTGAATGACACCTCGGTCATAATTTTTTGGTAAAGTCAGGCAAAAAATAGCCAAAATGGAACTTGTGAACCACACTATGTGTTATTTCATGATGTGTTTGACTTTCCTGTGGCTATGCAATACAGAGACTTCGGGCGTGTTTCAAAAAGCCGTGAATAAACAGATATCAGATATTCCTGGCAAGTCAATTGGATCAAACTGACCTACATACCAAAATACCTTGTGCGCGGGAAACCCACAAAGTTTAATAAAAAAACTCACATTTTCTCAAATAACTCAAAAACGCCTCGCTCGATTTGAATAAAATTCGCTACTTAAATATATCCAAGCTAGAAGGATTAAACCAAAAGAAATAAGATTTTTTCAAAAATTAATAAACGCCAAATCAAATTAACTATACCAATTGTGCTCAAAGGTCAGTGTTATAATTTTTTTATTTGAAGAAAAAAAGAACACTGGCTCCTAAACCGACGCCAGTGAGATCAAATTTACAACATGAGATGAATTCCGAGCGCGACGCTTTCGTAAACCCGAACTAGTCTGACCGGTGACCGACGGATGCCAAAGGCGATCACAACTTTTTTTAGTCCCAGAGGTTTAAAGAGTCGGAGCGCTGAAGAGTGCCACGAAGCGGCAGAGCGTGGGCTTAGAGGTGCGCGGAGAACGACATCCGATTCGGGGACGCCGAAGGCGGCCCCTGCGGGGGCAAACCCCAATTCGTCATAGTTTCGATACCTTAAATGTTGCCACGTTTGATGACCGTGCCCGACGTGTTCGCAAACCCGAGCTAACCCGATCGACTTCTTTAAGTCCCACAGGCTTAAAGAGGTGGAGCACTGAAGGCGCAACGATGCGACCCAGCAGGTGTCAAACCCGAGAGGTGCCGCGAAGCGGTGGAGCGACGGCTTAGAAGTGCTATCGCGGACGTCCGCCAGCGGCACCTGTAGTACTTTATCAAATGTTGCCAGTTTCAGAAAATGGAAAATACAAAGCAACCACATGCAATATTCTTTTCTCTACAGAAAATGTATTTATACTTTTGCTCTAAAATAATTAGGGGAATAAATATATTGGGGGTACTTTTTATAGTTTGGGGTAGATCTGGGTAGTTATTAATTTAATAATCGGTAATCGATTGCAACAAAAATGTTTATTTCGGTTAATCGATTATCTGATTATATACCCAATGGTGACTTACTTGTTCATGATTACTAGAGTAAAAAAGTGCGTAAAGGTTTCCGACTCATCAGAATAATATCAAGTATCTTTTAGAAGTATGACCAAACCTTGTGAAACACCATGTATGCGCCTAAATTGGTGAATAGTAGCTAGGTATTCAAGAATTTGGGATTGGTCAAAGAAGCCGAGACCCCGTGAGTAGTGAACATGGAGTCAAAATTCAAATGATTGATGAATTAGTAAAAGATTTAAAATTTCAATAATAAAAACAAAACGACTCGAAATTTCAGTCCTCTGTATTAATACAGGCCTCCCTACCCATCGAATCATTTTAAGTGTCCCTCGCGTATTGTAAATCCTTTCAAATGCATTTCGAAAACGCCTTCCTACAGTTCTTTTTCAATTTTTGCCACTTCTGCTTTTAATAGAGCACTTTTGCGTATAAATTTATGTAAACTTTTTTTATCTACTTGCCATTCTGAGCAGGTTATAATAAGTTTGGTCCCGTGTAAAGTACAAAACACTTTTTACAATAAAAATAGTATCAGAGGTAAACAAAGAATTCTGCTGTAATTATAAACGAATGCAAGATGTTTATAGTATACAAAAGAAATATAATTGGTCCTAATGCATTGTCCTATGGAACACCAAATTTGATTGTTTAGCTGGGTTTAAATGATATGTTGACGTATGTATGGTATTATCGTAATGGTTTACCTCTACCGACCGTTTGCGATCTGTTACGTACATCTTGTACTCAATAATAATTATTTCCTTCTAAAAAAATAAATGATCGAATTCAGTGGAACGTTTTTTGGATGGTATTTATCTGTTAATATGGTGTTTTCTATTTCATTTTTGTCTGAATTAACTAGTGGTCATACAAGAACACGAGATTTTCGTTAGTTTATCAACGATATTACTAATTTAATATTTAGAGAAAATTAATGTTATTGATATAAAAACATATTGTGTAAAGTTTGTATATTCCCCCAATAGTTTTTTCCTTGTGTTTCTTCTTCGTCGCCAAGGTATTACACTATAACTAAAACTGTAAAGTTTCACTTTAGAAAACTGATTTTAAATGGACAGCATTCCTCTAACTATCTTCTACTATTTCTGAGATTTCAATCGTGAGCTTGAAATTAGACAAACTATAGCCACACTGTAAATAAAAGGCGAAACAAGCATGCCATAGTGAATTTTATTCTGGCCTTCCTGGGGCGTATATTAAAAAATCACCATACACGGGTCTTATTTTTTTCGATGTAGAAACACCCACAAAAGTTTCATTAAAATCGGTTAAGACAGCAGCGCCAGTTTCGTGAAAGTCAATCTTAAACATTTTTTTTGCGAGGCCCGAAGGGCCCATTTTTGATGTACAATCGCCATTAAAGTTTCATCGAGATCGGCGATGGACTCATTGGGCCCTCCCCTTGTAAGTGTTAATTGCAATATGGTTTTTTTTCAAATATGATAAATTCAAATTTCATGTCTATAGAAAGCGCAGTAGATCAACTGAAGAGTTATTGATGCAGGTGTTAAGTTGAAGTTGCGTGCAACAAAGAGAATGATTTTTACCACAAACTGGCAAACGAAGATTCTATTCATCCAAAAAAAAAATTTTTTTCAAATATAATACTTATTATGCCCTATGACACAGTAATCTGTAATATCTGTTTGTCTTTTTATGAATTTTTCATCTATCTTTAGGTCGTTCTCAAGAAAGTTATCATCAACCTGTCCAAAACGTTTTTCAGGAGAATTAATATAAAACACTATCACTATAGTAGTGTGGTTCACAAGTTCCATTTTGGCTATTTTTTGCCTGACTTCACCAAAAAATTATGACCGAGGTGTCATTCAATTCGGAATGGCATTTAGAAACTTTTCGAACATTTCGAAGTCTCGCGCAAAAAAATTGAAAAAGTTATAAACAAATTCGTAAAAAACAAAATGGGGTTTCGTTTTTTGCAAATATCTCGGAGACTATAGCAAATATCCGAAATCAAAAAACAGATCCTTAAAGAGCAGAAAATTGCCTACAAAAAAGTCCTAACTCCCGGAATTGTGCCACCAATATTTATAATTTTAATTTAGAGGTGAAAATAGGGCTAAAAACGCGTGATCTGGCCGCCGCGAGCGCCGCTTAGTTTGCTCTCTTTAACAAAAAAATTTTTTTACCTATTAAATATAAATATTAAGAAATGCAAGAATTCAGGTATCATTGGGATACATGAATGAACAATAATCCATCGGAAAAAAATTTTCCCACAATTTGTTTATTAGTTATGCTTCTGTTAACTAAAGAAATTTCTTTAGTTTCTAAAAAATTTCTAAAATTCTAAAAAAGTTTCTAAATTTATGCTAACACTGTTAGTTACTACTTCCTAGTGTCTTTTTCTATTTTTAAGAAACATTTTTTAAGGTTTGGAGCAAGAACAGATAAAAAAGGGTACTGGTGATCATAAGCGAGCAAAAAGATATTTGCTTGCATTTAATAGCAAAAGGTAAGTTAGTTAAATCTTTTTACCGAGTCCTTTTATACAAATAATGTAATTTAAGCATCTAATTCGTCCTTGGCTTCAACGATCATAGTGTTGTCAACATGTTCAGAAACTGAAAATTCTGCTACACAAAGTGACAAGCAAGCAGATGCGTCAGTCATAAATATGGAAATGATAATTGAGAAAAACAAAGAGTATCTTTGGTCGACTTGGACAATTCCGTGGTGGAGAACTATCCTCAGATTTGTATGGATGTTGTTGATGATGATGATGTTGTTATTGGTGATGGCAGCTACAGCATTTATAAAAAAACTAGCAGAACAAGCATTATATCTGAGATGATCACATAAGAGCTTAACAATCAACGCCAGCGCGGCTTTCAAAGGGGAAACGAAACGCCTCTGCAGGCTGCAAATATTGGGTCCTTGCTCTGTCAACCAATAGCGAAATAACGACGAATAAAGATGAACTAAATAAATTAGCACATACAACAATTGCTATTGAACTGTTCTTTGAGTTATTGAAAGAAATTTACCCCGATGTAGGTTTATTTTTAAATAATATCGAAAAACATCAACTGTAGATGAGATTATTAAAGAATGGCCTATTATTATAAAGTCGACTGCCATTGATTGTTGGCATTTTCAAAAATTAACTGGAAAAGATATTGGGAATTCAACAGTGAATATGATTGAAAAATCAGACCGAATTTGTAATCATTTAGAAAAAGAACACAAAATTGTAGGCAAAGGCGCAAATATTATTGAATGCCTCTGCAATGCTTTGTGCCAATATTTCAAAGAAGATAATACAACATTCTGGAAAAGAATTGAGGTAAAATTAGAAATTGTGAATAAGTGTACTAATGCTATGGTTTATTTTCCAGAATTTTAGCAATATAGAATCAGCAAAATCAGCACCCACTACCTCCTTGATTACAAGTCCGATAATCTTAGAAATTGGTAAGATGATGTCTGGTTTTAGATTTAAGATAGTGTTTCATATATACTTCATGTGATCATGTAAAACTGCTCGTTCTTCAAGCTCCGCTTTTACAATCGTTGGGTAAGTTTTAACTAGAGATTATTATTCACAATTGTATCCATCACGATAATCACCTATAGTTCAACTTACCTAACGATTATAAAAGTGGCAACAGCATGCAAAAGCGATCTAATTTTAAGTCTGCAACGCTTATACTTTGGAATTCCTCTAGCTAAGGCAAAATTTTTCTTTTTTATGTTTTATGGAATGGTAATTATAACTTTGCAGTACTAATCGAACAAAGAAGCATTTCTAAGGTAATTCGGCAACACGAGCGTTTGAAATCATGACAGCGTATTATTTTATTTTAGACCTAAAAACGTTTCCTGCTTCATAGAGTTTGTTGAACGCTATTTTTTAAAAATACAACTAGAATATGAAAGCAAATCCAAAAACTCGAAAGCTAAGCAGCGGGTTATTACGTTAATGAAAAACTTGTCTCAATAGGTGTTATGTTTGTTTAAGTTATTGTTTTTACGGTAGTAATACTTAACTTTTAGTTTGTGCAATTGTACTTTACGTAATACAGATGTCCCTAAAATGAAGCAGAAAGTATAGTCTGATAAAGGCAACCTATCACAAAATTGAACGGACAGTCTAGAAAAGCATTTATGAAGTAATACGTTTAAATGCTTACTTTCAAAGTGTATAAAGCATGGTTGTTGTATGATAGAGGTTCTTTTTATGAACTGTGGTATTCCTGTTAATAATGAAAAAGATTTAAATATTTAGCAAGTTTGATGAGATTCCTAAATTAAATGTTCCTATTTTGAATTTTGTAAAATTTCTCTTCTGTAAACGGCCTAAAACAACTATATTTTGAAAACGCTTTATCTATAAATACAAAAACAGGTAAAATAATAGTCGAGGAATATTTCAAAGCATATAACAATTAACGGTGTGGGTAGTGATGAATGATGATATTTGATGACATCAGCAAATTTGAAAAATTGACTATTGGCGTATTACCTACTCTAACTATCCTAATTACCCTAAGCGCTTATTTATACAGGGTGTCTCCAAAAGGTTGGGACATGGCTTAACTGCAAACTCCTGGGATAAAAATAAGAAGATTTAACGCAACTTACCTATATCCAAAATCGTCTCGTTCAGTTGGTACAAGGCGTCAAAGTTTTTTTAAAAAAAATTAATTTTGCATAGGCTTTGATCGATTTTTATAATTTTGGTATGGCATGTTTTGTGACTATAAGTCACGTTTCGAGGTGGTTTTGGTCATAATCAGTAGTGTAATAAACAAGAATGTCGCGGTACAGATTTGTTGATAACTTTTTAGTGCCTAGGCTGAGAACCTTCAATTCTTTTTTCCAAAAAGATATTTTCTTTATAAACATTTTGGATATCTTTGTAATTTTTGATAACGCTTAAGGTTATAACATCGCATGTAATGAAAAGCTATTCTAAAATTACAACAAAAAAATGCTAAACTAATTAGGTAAAAGCACCAATCCTCTGTCACCTAAAGCATATTTGAAGTTCAAATTCCTTTAAATTTAAAACGAAATAATATTTATCAATGAAACTTTCTGTATAGTTATGCATATTTAAATGATATACATGCTCAATCGTCAAAAGTCACTAAACGTTTAGTTTTATATGAGAAAAAAAATAATTCATTAAAACCGACACTTTGGCCCCGTAATCCGCCGATAATTACTAGAAACCCGCCGTCAAGGTCCTAGTAGCCGCCCTTTAAGAAACAAAGCTATAAACATCGTATAAACGTGAGGAATGATTATTTCTTAAATGATTACATATGAGTTCTTGGAAGCTTTATTCGGATCACCTGTTTGGCAAATTAAATCTGTTTTAGCGATATCTTCGTTACTCGCCATAAGCATAAAATAATTTAATAATTTTATGCCTTTCTTGCATTTGCTCATAAACGATTTATTGAAACAAAAAGAATTTATTTTAAAAAATACATGCAAATACAAAATAAGTAATAATTAATAAACAAATGAATTTAATTCCTAATTTCTACATGATACTCTTTAAAAGCTAATATTGACTTCCTAAAATTAGATTTTTTTTGAAGAAAATAATAACCATCCAATAAATGATGGAAAGATTAATAAATGTGGGTGCTAATCAACAAAATTAAATTAAAAAGTCGAGCAACAATAATATAAAATCTCAGTATTGTGGAATATCTACTGCACGACAGTGGAAGGCGGCGAGCGGGTGACTAGACGAATCTGTGAATACCGGTGCTCTGCCTACCTTATTTTCGACATTTGTTTAATTAAAATCCAGGATTTTTTGTATTAAATATTAAGAAGGACCATTACTTTAATTTACCAAACAAAAATTTTTACAAAGATGTCCACAAAAATGCGCAAACCTTACCTAGAATGCAACCGATTCTCGTTAATAAAAACGCACTCAATGGCAGTCGTAGTAAACACAATCACGTACTAGAGTAAATAAATGCTAATAATTAACATATAACTTTTATTTACCGGAATGAATGTAACATAATCCTTAGAACGAAAGATGGTAGATAACACAAAGCTAAAAATCTCCGTTATTTATGGTGCGATAATTTGTTTATAAAACAATAATTGATACGGTGGTGGGCGGCTGGAGCTAGACGTACTTAGGTGCGTTTACCCTACTTAATTTTTATCACACTAAACTTTTGTCATTTTGTCATGTAACAAACAAATAATAGTGATTTGCCATTTTAAGATAGGTATTCCGGCTAACTAGATTATTTCTAGATTATTCCTATCAAAAAACCATGATCATCAGATCAGATTTTATATACAAAGATACAAAAAATGTTTCTAAAGAAAGTATCTTTTAAAAAAAAATTAAAAGCTATCAGCCTAGGCACTAAAAAGTTATCAACAAAGCTGTACTGCGACATTCTTCTTTAATATACTTACAACTTACTGATGAAGACCAAAACCATCTCGAAATGTGACTTATAGTCACAAAACATGTCATACCAAAAATTATAAAAGTCGATCAAAGCCTACTATTTTTATACGCAAAATTAATTTTTTTTTCAAAAAACTTTGACTCCTCGTAGCAACTTAACAAGACGATTTTGGATATAGCTAAGTTGGGTTAAACCTTCTTATTTTTAACTAAATAGTAACAGTAATAGTCCAAGTAAGATGGCGGCTAATGCAGTTAGTGTTGTTGAGCTCCCAGTGAAAAAGTATAAAAAGTGTAATACTGTGCCAGTATCAGGGTTACAGTGTATAATCT
>VTPC01005198.1:0-31074 GCA_011009095.1 Ignelater luminosus
AATTAACAAAGTAATGATTTTAAGAAAGCTTTGCAAAAGAGAGATGTTAAACTCCAAAAAAGGGGAGACAAGTTTCCATTTAATTTGAAATATAGATGCAGTCTGAATAATTCTAGATATGGTCACTTTACTTATGTGAGTGAACTCTCTGGTGCACCTGCTTTCTGCAGACACCCTCGTAAATTTTTTATAAGCAATCAAATACATGTTCAATAATTCAGTAAACCAATATTTTTATTTATATAGTAAACTTTAGAGTCCATCGTAAATAAATACCTTAAAAACTTAATATTATTATAAAAATGAACACCAGAATGAATTTAGATTTCCTTCTAGTCAAATATGGTAAAGTGGAATAATAATTCTGTATGTAAAGCTTACCGCACGGCATATTGTTCAGTAATGCCTAGGATCCAGAATTTTGCATTATACTACACTAGCTAGTGTGTGGTACAAACGGGACTACTTGTGGTTGTTCTTTAATGGACAAAGCATAATAGGATCTAGTAGGTACCTTTAGTGTGTAGTAGGGTTATTTCTGGACCACTTACAATATACATACTATTTGCACATACATAAGACCGGAATATTCAGGGAAATTATTACACGCAACTCAACAATGTTGCCTTCAGGTGAGATAAATTAAAAATTGTATTTTCAAAGCAGATGCATTAATCCAATTTATCAAGAATAAGTGCTAACTGAAATGGAATTATCTAAATTGCACTAAATTATATGCATTGGATTTGAATTATTCATCTAGAATTTGAATTAATTTAATAAATGAGGGCGACGTGAATCGAATTTCAAGTATTATATCACATAAAATGCTGTATTAGATGATGACATTTACATATCTTCGATAGATCACGCATTAAGCGTTGAATTGAAATTTCATTGCTTGTTTTAGACTGATTAAAATTGACTATTTGATATATACAAAAGTATTAGATATAAATTCGTCCTAAAGGTGAATGTTTTAAAAATAGTTTAACAAACGGAAAAAAAATTGATGGGTATAAAACGAAAATACAAGTCACTAAAAAGATAATTAATAATAATAAAATTATCAAATCGTTTTTACAGTTGACATTAAAGTTTTGAATTTCATTTATAGACAGAAACTTTGATTAAGAGTTAGAAATAATTTTTAATTTGCAAAAATATAACTATTTAAGAAATAAGAAATAAGTTAAAGATAATTTATTTAGAATTCTTGTTAGGACATTTATTTGCATTTCGCTAGTAAGTCAAACCCCCTATCGCCGATTTACAGTGTTGGTATAAAGTTTCTTATTTCTATTTTGAACGAGAAAAATCTATGGACATCACCAATGGTTTAGTCTCCGTACACCGACCCATTCCCATAGTAAATAGTTACTACAACTATCACACCTCTCTTTGTGGGATTTACACCACGATAGCTATCTGGTAGTAGTATACTATGGTAACGTCACCATCACCGGTGTGATGACATTATTTGAGAGCATGCGAAGACGAAGTATCCAGTGGCGCCATCAAGAATTTCCCCCTCCATGCAAATCCTTCAATGACCAAGATTATAGGCATTTTTGGGACGCCAAAGGAATTTAATTTTAATGCTGCTACGTGACCACACAATCATTGTTCAGTATCATGTAACATTAATAAACATAATAAAATAAAGAAAACAAAAACTACATAATTGTATTAAAAAGAGAAGAAGAGGGTAGTCGTCACATGGAATTCTCTTTCAGCATTTGTATCAATACAATTTGCAACGATGGCTTTGAAATTATGGGATATCTATTTTGCTCGCCTGATCTAGCTTTTAGTAATTTTTAATTATTTCCAAAGTTGAGAAAAACTGTTTGATAACAGCGAAGAAATTCTTCCAAGATCAAGATTCTGAATTTTTTAAGAAAAGTTTCAATACAGGGAGACTACCAAGTGCTTTCAAGTCCAGAATGGTTATGCTGAGAAATAATTTTGCATTCTGTGCTAGAACCAATAGTACTAGGTATTAAAACGAAACGAATCACCATAACAAAACATCTGTAAATGAATAATAATAACATTTGTTCACTGTTACCTATATGGCAGTCTTTTTATGCAGTTCAAGTGTACTTTTTATAAAAGTGTTTCCAGATTTTCTTAAATTTTCAAAACATGAATTATTCCATTGAGCTTTAGTTTAGCTTCCATTTATCACATGAGCAAAAATACAAAAGGTTTTTATAAAAATCATTACAGTTTTCTATTATATCATCCCAGAAGTAAGTGTCCTTCTTTACTAAATACACTCGACATATAAAGTATCCCAGAAAAATCAAAAAACATCTACGTTCTTTCTTCCTATTGTTCCCGCACTTACTTGAAGTTATCATTTCTGTACAAAGGCGATATTAATGGTACATATTGTTATTAATTATTGGTTGGAAGAATATTGTAAAGATCACTTGGATCTGTCAAAGGCTCTTTCTAGAAACATTCTCTATGCATCGATATATTAGGTTATTATTTTGAGGTTGAAGGACCAATTATTGTCCTACTGGGAGAGAAGTCCAAATGACTGTAGACTGCGATGACTTGACTGATGAAAACTGACAATCAATATAATGGTAAGAAAACTCAAACTATAAATTTGCAAAAGCAACTTTCCTTTGAAAAGCCTAGTAGAAATTCTAAACAATTTTTTCCAGACTATACACTCAATGTCAGTATTCATGAATTGATAGTTCATCATTTAAGCAAATAATTATAGATTTCAACAATTTGTCAAAAGCAGATCAGTCAGATTTAGATTTAAAATATGGATGGATACTATATCTAGACCTACTAAGTAACTGCAGTAAATTTTACATTTGGACGAAACCGTACTAAGGTGAAAGAATTAATAGTTATTTACGTACCGAGGAATAACAGTAATTTGTAATATTACTTACTCGCGTGGGACGTACAACATTCCTTTGCCCGTAAATTCATTTTCGTTTGGAACAAGGACTTGATGATTCATTACAGCCCTTGGGACGTTAGAAGGGCGGAAATAGTTATTTAAGCAACGAGGGCGGTAAAAACGTTTTATCGATTTGCGGATAATAGGTTTACCCGAAACCGGTTGTACTAACGCCCAAGATGCTTACAACGTTCTTTTCACAGTCGAGTTTCTAAGTTAAATTGCAAAATTTAAGCAAACTGATCAATTTTTTTAAATTAAAAAAAAACGCAGTGGTTGTTTTTATTATTAGTGTCGCTAAGATTAATCATAAAATAATTTTTTTTATTACTTACCACCCGCAATAAATTAGCACAAACGCCCAATTATGCAAAAACTATTATTCATTTACTAAAGCTTGATAGTAAAATTTCAAAACATAGTTGCTTGAATGTCATGTGATCGACGCTCTGATTGATCAAATTGCATGCTTGTTCTCATGATGCTGATTTACGTAAAATAAGTGTCATTTGTCATTGACATTAATTTTCAGATTTTTAATATAAAATGTTAGATAATGACACTTCATATGTCAAAAATCTAATCTTAATAAGAGAAGGTAGTCTACCTGAAATCCTGGGTGAACTCAGCTTTTATCGATTGGTTTTTAGTATTATCAAGTTTGCGTGAATAGATAGTAGACTGTAAATGCAAAAACACCTACGGAAGGCCTCTACGACACCAAACACTTAGATAATTTTTAAAAAAACTTCGAAAATCGGCGATCTTGACACTTCACTAGGCATGACACTATAATATCGCGGCGACGTTCGTGCTAGTCTCCGACAGCACCACAACCCAATTTCCCTAAATCACCTAGAGCACATTGACCTCGTTGACCCCGCGCAAGATTGAAGTTGAAATTCATTAAAAAAATGATCGTTTAATTGCATCTAACCTAACCACCCCCTCGCTTCGGCCACCCCGCAAGTTTGGCGTGAAATTCTTATACGCGGGTCATGTTGCAGTAGGGGGTTAATAGTGTGTGCAGCAGCTGATTTAGTTACCAACATCATTGTTTCTATCGTGCAACATAACCTCAGATGTGCTTAAAAATCGTGTTTGTTTTCCCTACTGATACCGAAAACTAGCTCTTAAAACGTAGTTTTCCTAGGGGTAGCTATATCGAGCATTTACTTTTTCGAATTTCATAGTTTTTGGCAGATTCTTGCCATCTTTTCTGGTCCTTAAAAAACAGATAAAAAATAGGTCCATGGATGTCAATGATTTATTGAAGAAAAGCAGTGTACTGCTTGTGAAATAGCATGCCAGTAGTAGCGTGAATGTCTTTACTAATAATTTATAACTGAAACCCCTACATTAAATATCAAGATATGTGAAATAAATTGAATTAGGCAGCCACATTCAAATTTACAAATCGTTTATGGACGAAGGGGAACACCGCAACAGAAATATTAGCTATTTAAGACAAAAACAAGCAGTAAAATATGGTACTCTATCTAAATCCATAACATAGATCTTGCGGTGCAAAATGCTTGGTAGATGAGTCGAGTTTTAAAAAATGAAACGAAGACTACTGATGCTAGAGACAGCGAAGTCTAGATTATACAACCAAAAATATTTCTTTTTTTCTTAAAAAGACAGTTCCACCCAGCACCCTTCTATCTGCTGCTACCTCCGTGGGAGCATTAGACTCAGTTTTTTTTCGGCTATTTACAATAAATATGCTTTCTTGAAAAAGTGACCTTAGAGAAAGATTATTTGACAAAATATTTCCTACCATATGCTTACGAGGTTATGATAAAGAACGACCTTACAGTAGCGCTTTTTACTTAGGTGGCCTATGTAATAGATCATTACGTTGGAAATGTACGTCCGTCATTCTCAATAGATATCAAGACGATGAAATGAAAGCGCAAAACGGCGACATAATTATTATGATTAAAGAGACTACTCCATCAGTCATTATTGTCCAAAACGCTTTTTTTGCGAACACTGCCAATAAAACAGAATTAATCCAAATCCTGAGTAAATACGAAATAAAATGTACGTAAAAACAGCTCCAAATGATGTTGATGTTTTTGTGGTAAAACAAGCTCCTACCAAATAAGAAAAAAGTAATTGCAGCAGGTAAAAACATCGATTTGCGTGTCTCGATTGTGGCTTTAGCGTCACTTTACGAGGATATCCTGTTTGTAAGTCCTAGAAAGAATAACAATCAGAACAAGATTTTTTCAAGGAGAAAGAGACAAAAATCAAATAGGATGTTTGAGGAAAGTATTCTGTTCGCAGGCTGTAATTTGACATTCAGCATTTATAAAAAAGGCAGAAAAGTTTATGAATACTTGTGCAGAACGATAATTTGAAAAATGCCTGAAAAGTATTTTATAATGCAGACTTCTCGCACAAAGATGTTTTCAAAGCAGCTAAACATATGAAGCACTGAATAATCTATCTTTGAAAGAAATTGGTTTTCAACAATTTTGTCGTACCCTATCAACAAGAAAAGTTGACCTGAGCTCGCTATATTCAACATCTGGAGGTGCTGAGCAGCACAGCTACTTCATATGTTGCCAAATGCGGATGGGCTTGGTAGAAATGCCCATTGCTTCCCTTCATAGGATTTGGTGGGCTGTCGCGGTGGGGGAACGGCTTGCAGAAAACGCTGGCGGGAGTTGGCGACTCCGAAGGCGACCCGTGCGAGAGCAAAACCCGAGCTGACGACGCCAAAAGTGACTCAGTGCAAAGGAAAAGCCCGAGTTTCTGAACGCCGAAGGCGGTCCACTGCAAAGGCGAAGTTTGAGCTGGAAACGCAAGGGCGAAGTCCGAAAAGGAGGCCGCCGAAGAAGCCGGTGCGAGGCCGAAGTTCGAGCTGGGCACGCCAAAGACGACCCAGTGAGAGAACCCTTTGTTAGTCTTAAAGAGTCGGAGTGCTCCAGGCGCGACAAAGCGATGCCTGAGGCATCGGCCCTGAGCTGAGTCGCGAAGCGGCTGAAGAAAGGCCTGGAGGTGAAACGGTGGACATTCGCGATAGCCTTATTGCAGTCACACTTAAATAAGTAAATATTTTGAAAACGTACTTTGTTAGTATTTGAAATGAAATGCTACGGTTAATACGGTCATAAACGCAAGACTTACTGATTCATGCATGAATTCAGTACTCAAGCTTACATTGAAATTTGAATTCAATTTTACAATTTTGACTGTAGATACTATCAATCATCATGGTCAGTTATTTGAGAGAAAAAATATAAAACTAGAAAAAAAAGATATTGCTTACATGGTTTTAACTTTTGAGTCAGTATTATTTTAAAAGTGTTATATGATCTTGATTTTATATAATCTAGTCTTAATTTGTTAGGTTAAGTTTATCAATGTCTTCTGGTTGATTGTTTAAGTAGATATTTCAGTAGACAGACGTTGTTTTATTACCTTATAACTTATTAATGTCTTTAATTTACCAGGATTTCAATTTTGATTCGAACTTTACAGGTACTTAATTAATATTGACAGTGTGATGAACTTTCAACTTTTTCAAATTAATTTTCAACCTAAGCTGTAAAAGTTACAAACAAATCAAGCACCTTAAAAAAGTAATAAAAGTTTCAAGTAAAATAAAAATATGAGGAAATTAAGTTTCAAGTAAAACAGAGAAATTTAAGTAGTAAAATATTTATGGACTTTAAGAAGCTTGTAGTTATTGTAAATAAAATCAATGAAAGGCTT
Organism: Ignelater luminosus; assembly: GCA_011009095.1. Taxonomy (NCBI): domain Eukaryota; kingdom Metazoa; phylum Arthropoda; class Insecta; order Coleoptera; family Elateridae; genus Ignelater; species Ignelater luminosus. Next base: position 6,662 of record VTPC01005198.1, read on the forward strand.
TGATTTATTGAAAACTTCTAAATGTGTATTTTATGCTCTAAAAGTACAAACTTGTTCTTTAAAATTTTTATTTCAATGTTTTTCATTTGCATTATTACTGATATAACTAGATCCATTTTATTTTTGTTACTCTATCATTATTAAGAACCGGAGATTAGGTCGTCATGACGTCAAAACCAGTTTTCATGGCTACTATCGTTGTAACCATGCAGGTTTAATTGGTCCTACTATTGTACAATTTTATTTTAAAATAATTAATTTTGCCCTTTTTAAAAGCCACCTCTCAAATGACGACCTCGTATCCGGATTCCAATCATCATAATAATGAACAAGAGATTGAAATACACACTATATAAACTTAAAGTTTGTTGGAATTATACTTTTTGTATTGACATAACAATTGAAAATCAAGCCTAATAACCGAGCTTGTAACGTTTTATAAATATTGAATGAAATGGTAATAAATGCTTAGATTTGGTCTTCCGTTCAAAGTAAATATCGGAAATCTATACACTCACAACTCCCAATTTGTCACTGCTTGTACTCGTTCATTTTAAACAGCAAAACACGGCATATCTAGATAGAGGTATATTACTTACCGTTCTGAATTTTATTAAAATCTTTGTTAAAGTATCCCTACAAAACAATGTAAAATCTTAAAAAATTTTAGCGAGCTGATTATAATATAAAACCTTAACGGAAATTAAATCGTTAATGCGGGCTAGGTAAAATCAAAGCAATTAATCTGGATTTTAGTAAATAAGGGTATATACTTACCCTCTTTTATTTTTGATTGTCTCATTTACAAAGTACACATTTTTAATTAAAGCATTTAAAAAATAGAATTGAAAAATTGAGGAGAAGCCAGCATCCGGAATCAGTCATGTCAAAAAAATGTGAGGGTGTTTGTCTGTTGTGTCAATACCGTGGGTTTGAGAATTTGGGGCAAAATTTAAAAACTCATGGAGAATTACATATAATAATTTTAGAAGAATTAAAATCAGAATGTCAATAGTCTTTATTACCGTTATAAATATTTTATCTGCTTTGCGGAGGTTTCACGCCCCCATAGAATATCGATGTACAGATCGTGGGTCAGCTTAACTGTACAGTTTTAGATAGGAATCTGCTTTCACATATTTTCAATTATCTGGTCATTTTTGTACTTTATTCCTCGACAGTAAATATCAGAAAGCCTTTTACCTCTTTGCCTATTCCTGTGAACTGTCCCGTATTAAAGATTTGTTATTTTGTGTTCTGTAACTCCTTAGAACTTCTTCAGTCTTCAATTTCTATTTCTAGATTTAAAATAGTATCTCAGACTTGTCTCTTCTCTTTCTTTCTTTCCAGTAAGTTTTTTCTTTGTCCAGTATGTCAATGCTGCAATTCTTGTTCACTAGTTGGTTTTGATATCATTATCTAGAGCAGCGGTATTCTTTTCTTTAGATTGCCCAAAATTGATTTCTTTAATTTTTGTACTTTCACATGTGAAATTCTACAGTTATCAAACTAAATACCAAATATATATGCAAAACTGTCATTATTTACCAATTTAGACTACCCTTTCAGTGAGATGACTACGCCTGCGTATCCCACGAGGGAGCTTTGCGTGTCCCCCGGTTGAATATTACTGATCTCAAGATTGTTTCTAGCAAAGCAATCATAGTTAGTCATAGATGAAGATTATTAATTATTGCGGTACTCTGCAGCAATTGCGTTAATCGATTGTATCGTGAAACAAAAATCAAATTCAAAATACCATAATTTTGAATAATTAACTGTTATAAAAAGGGACGTTATTTCACATTTGTCGGAATTTTGCTCTGATATATTTTCTTTTTACAATTTCATAAACGTATTTTGAACCATCCCGTGTGTCAAGTTATATTTAATAACGTTTTATGTTATCACACACACATCAAGGCAATATTTGCTTTTCAAAACACATATATAAAAGAGGGACATGGATATTAAAGCTTTGCAATGTAGTATACATACACTTTTCATTCATAATTTTTCAACGGCGAGAGAAACACGATTCGCCTCTGTTTGTAATTTACCCTTACATTATTAGATTTTATGCAAATTTTATGACGTACGCTCTATTTTCGGGAGAAGGAGGATTTACGATCGTACAATCCACTTTAATCCATGTGCTGCTGTTCCCTCTCGCAACTACGCAAGTTATGTTGTCATCATATGATCATAAATGTTAAATGTAGGGGAAGGACCTTGGGGTTCTTAAACTGAAAACGAGGTAGTGAGGGAATTACTCTTAAAGCATTGCTCTACATTGCTGGCAGTAAAAACGGTTTTAGTTTTATCGATTCGTCAGTTTTGATTTTTTTCTTCTCCCTCTCTCTTTTTCTTGTTTACTCGAATTGCCGAAATGTGTAAAACGCGCAAAAGTCACTTGTTTTTCGCACGTTCGATGCTACAATCGGTAAATTGAATTAAAAGTTTTTAGATTTCTGCTGTGGTTGTCAGGTTGAGTTGTTTCGCACAAAAAGTGTCGATTGAGAAATTTTTATGATTTAGAGAGGATACTTTGGGAAATACAGATTTATACTGAAACTCTGACGATATCATTTATAATTTCGTTTGCAGTAGCAAATTTATATATCCTGCACTATATCAAATTAGAATTATGTTTAAAGAGCATTTTGGCTTTGTTTCACACACAAATAAAGAAATCTAGTAAGGCAACGAACGTTAATATTACATCTTGCAAGCCATTTGGCACACCAGTGTGGAAGTTCTTACGTATTATAAATTTCTTATTCTTTTTCGTCGCAAGTTTTTTGCTAGTATACACTGCAAAGTTAACTAAAGAATTAGTAAACAGTTAATTTCTTTAAATTCTTTTAAGCGCTGCTGAATCTTTTCTATTTCTACACATAAGTTAAAACTGCAATGTAAATCTAGAAAATACTTAAAATCTAGAGTAATAAATTTGGAGAAATTTAAATCTAGAAGAATTGCTTTACAACTTAATTGTCTTGTTTTAATTGTTTTTACTTACATCATGATATTTTAGTATAACGCAGTGTTTTTCAATCTGTGGGTCGCGACCTTCAGAGGGTCCCGAAGTCTTGCTCGGGGGGTTCGCGGTCGCAAGCCAGGTAAAAGTAAAAAGCAAGCGTTATAGGTCCTACACTCTATAAAAATACAACGATTTCAGTGGGAAGGATGTGCATGTTTATTCTTTAATATTTTTTCTAATCTTGGTTCTATGTTTGATACGCAAATAATTAAATCATTTTCCAATTGGAGCCTATTTCTCTTCTTAGTTTTTATGTTAACCATTGAAGAGGAAGTTAGTTCACATAGGTAGGAAGTGGCGAAAGGAACTAATAATTTCAAAGCTTCGCTTGCCAGCTCTGGATATTCTTCTTTTCTCTTCAAGCAGAAGACGTCAATCGTTTGCAAACCAAATTTCATCTTAAGCATGCCGTCAGCAGCCAAATCTATAAGATTTTCTTTCATCATCGTTGGCAGATCAGTCAATTGTACTGACATATCTAAAAAAAAATTTAGTATCCATCTATACCCTGTAATGTTATTTTAAAATTCGCACTAAATCCGCCCCTGTCTTTCAATTTCGTTCAGATATTTGTTTTTCTGACGCGTAATATTTAAATTAATTCATCCTATGAACGGATGTTTGTTAAAATTTTATTTTAAAGAATTGATAACTTTGTGGTCTCGATTTCTGGGCTCCAGCGGATGTGCCTTTTGTTATTTTTCCAATATCAAGATCCAGACGTAAATAAAAGATTCCTGGAATCTTAGTCGCGAATGTTGGAGTCACACGGTCTTTGTTAAGTCAGGTTCAAGCTGAAAATCTAAGGAGCGGAATTTTTCATTGCCTCATAAGAATACTAGCATTTTGACCTGTTAGGTCGTGCATCTGGCTTCCCAACCCCACTTCGGTAAGCGCAAGCTGCGTGACAGGAGACGCAGAGAGAATAGGGATTACGTTGGCCTCTACAAACCCTTAAATGGTTACAAACCTAATTCAAGTTAAGCGATTCTCTTAGTAAAAGAAAGAGAGATCGGACTCGAGAAATCCGGGTTTCGTTGGGTCCTTGTCGTGTTATTCACGGAAGAAAATCGATTTGTTTACCAAAAAGTGATACTTCGAACAGTTGTTATTGTGGGAAGCGGTTCAGCTTCATCTAAAGTTACGCTGGTATTTGCCAGAAAATAAAACTTGTAGAGGGTAGAAATGCAACAATTTTGGTCCCTTTGGTGCAACGTTTAATGGTCTGTTGAGAACAGAAACTGCCCGCCCCGTGAAGAATCGAACTGTGTGTATTACACCTTGGAAGCTCCGTGAACCTAATAGATTAAATAAATCAAAGAGCATTTGAGACTCAAAGCGGTTTCAGTTTTAAAGTTTGTGTATAAACACTTGGATTTTGTTCTTGTGTTTCTTGTTTAACGTTAATGAAAGTGATTGTTCCTTGGAACCTAAGTTTTCTTGAACATTGATGAGGCTCGGCGATTGTAAGATTTTGCGCCGTATATCATCTGGACGGGCTGCTGTCGTTGGAAATCAGAGACCTGCACATATTATCTGGAAGAAAGATTTCATTTATACGTAAGAAAGACCTATTTTGTTTTGTTATTTGAGTTTTTAATGGTTGTTTCACTTGGTGAAAGACTAGGAGAACTTTGAATTTGTAAAACATTTCGTACAAAAACCTTGCTTAGACAAGATTAACTTCGTATTTTCTCATAGAATTATTATATTTATGATCAATATTTTTAACTAATTTGTAACAGGAACGTTCCCAGGTAATTTTAGCTGGTGTTTGTTAAATTACTGCAACATAATCAATAACTTTTGGCTACCGTTTCTTTGTTATTAGATATAAAGTTTATTTGCTGCTATTTCAAAATCCATTGTCAAGTTTATCTTGTTTTAAGTAGTTTGAGCTTGTAATTTTTGTTCTCTCTTCAAACGGTTTTAATAATTTCAGTAATTGGTCGACGATCTCCCACTGCTCTGCATTCAGATTAGATATGTTGGCTGTATCACTTAGATAGAGAAAAATAGCTCGTTTTTGTTCAAGAAGCCTTTCTAGCATATATAATGTAGAATTCCAGCTTGTTATATCTTGCACTAAATTATGCTTGGCTATTCACAGGTCTTCCTCAAATTTTTTCAGTTTTTGTTGCGCAGTACCCGAATGATTAAAGTGGGTTAGTATTCTTCGTCCTGCGGCAATAGTTTCTTCGACCTCAGGTTGAACTTTGAGAGAATCTTTGACAACTAAATGCAGTGTATGTATAAAGCAACATGCAGAATTCATTGCAGCCTCACTGACAACCTTAACAATATTGCGCCCATTGTCATGAACAATGACGTGAATTTTTGACAAGGGGCATTCCCACCGGCTCGATATCTCTTGCAGAGCATTTCCTAGATTTTGCGCTGTATGTTGCCCTTCAAAGTGTTTTACGTTAAGCGCAGCATGTCTTAAGTTATTGTTTTGCAAGCACGTCCACATGTCGGTAGTGACTGGTATATAATCTGTATCTTCAACCATTTTTTTAATTTTTGTTACTACTTTTTCATAAAGCTCCGGAATTATTTTCTCGGTATGGTGTATCTCGGCAGGGTTTCATTTAACAATCTTTGAAAACTCGATCTTTTAACTATGTTCACTGGCTCATTATCAATCGCTATCATTTCGGCAATAAGATAATAGTATTTAACAGCCTTAGGGTCATTTATATCCCACTTTCTACTTCTTTCTTGGCAGTCGTAAAGGGTTAACTGCTTCGTGGACTTACTTAAACAGGGAATGACATCATCCGCTTCGTTTTCTTCCGTTGAGATAGATTTCTGTATCTTCTGATACTCCTCCTTGTGCTTGTTCTTTAAATGATTTATCAAACTCGACGTCGAAGTGTTTTTCCAATACCTCCACGAGAAATTTTTATATCACATATTTTGCACTGAACTTTACGCGAATCTTCGTTATTTTCTTCAAAGTAAACCCAAACTGAAGACTTTTTTTTACTCGTCATACTGTTCCAAAGTCGAAAACTTTTTCAAAAAATATAATGCAAATAAGCAACTAAAAAACTGTTTGTTTACATCGCTTAATTGATTATGTTATAACCACACAAAACAAAACAGAAAACACTGTCAAGAATTGGTTTATCGCCCGCGATTGGTGAAGCGTAGTGACCAATCAGAGGGCAGGGTGCGCGATACTTGCCGTAAGTGATTTGCTCGCCAATTTTCGTACGTTCGTTTATTACGCCGAATAGTTTGGCCGAATATTCGGCTATTCGGCCACGCTCCTGGCCGAATATATTATTCGTTGCAACACTAAAAATAAGTCTTCGGAGATATTGTTCCGTTTAAATAAAGATGTCGGCATATTTAAAGTTTTAAAGTTCGCCTGGTAAGAGATGACGTATGTCAAAATACCAGCAAGATGTGTATTTGTAGTGATTTAGTTGCTGTCACTCGCTCAATTTCTCTTTTTTAACTATGATAAAATTACCTGGATTTTATGTAGTAATTGTTTAGAAATATTGGGATAAAACTCACTTTAATATAAACAATTTAAAAAGGTATATCAACTTTAAAACAATTATTGTATAAAAAAAGTTTTTTACTGAACAAGATTTTTTTTATCTCATTAAGAGTGATTTGAAAACGCAAATAGCCTTTTCACTGCTCCACTTTTCGTGACGACTATAAAAAATATAGGAAATAAAATATTTGATAATAAATAAATTGGAAGCGATCAAATAATACACGGAATTGCTTTTTAAATCCTCCAATCTGTCAACATTGAATTGTTTTTTGTTGGGTCAACTAAAACAACGTATTTTCGGAACAAATAAATCACTTATAAGATCGATTCTCAGTAAATTTACTACTGATAAGGCATTATTTGTCTCAGAAAAAGATTTAATTTCGATTCGTGCAGGATTCTATAGTATATAAAGAAGAATTAGCGAAAACGAAAAAAAAAAGTTAATGATATTCATAATCCCAATTTTAGTAAAATTAGAAAGTTAGAATTGCGCGAATAAATTCTTAATTATGAGAAACAAAACCAAATATAAGCACGCCGCGTATCTCTTTTGTAATAATAACCTTCATTTATTTTACTGGTTTAAAACGTATTATTTTAGAATGAGAAACAAGAAAGTAAAAGGAAATAATGATAATAATCGTTCTCTTCTTCCGCTGCTTTATGAAATTGGTAGGGGGGAAAAGTCGAAGGGCAAATTCGATTTTATTGCTTTTAAATTTGATAGGTATTTTAATGGAGGGTTGGCAGAATTGAGAAAAGCAGAACTTTTTTATCACCCTCACCCTGTATTATCATACCATTTCAGAATTAAAAAAATGTAAATCCATATCATCCGTGACATAAGCCAACATGGCCGGGATGCTTTTACGAGAACTATAAAAATTTAGTGTAATTTCCAAACAGTAAAATAAACATTTTTAGAAGTTCCTAGCAGTGGAAATTCTCTAAGTACAGTTTGAAAGGACTTCTGCAACAAAAATATTTTATTCTTTTTTCCGGACGAAAATCGAATTGTCTATCCACTCTGTTTAAAATGCACCCTCTCTTGCAACACTGTGAAGAGGACGCGGGCATTTGAATTAGACAAAGACAAACACAGTGGGAATAAATTGACAGGACGAAATATTTTATTTTGTTTATTGAATTCTTGAAATAGAACTGCGCTTTCAAAAATATCTGCTCTATTTCAGTAATAGAAATCTAGAAGGAATGGTTTTTGTGTATAACGAAGATCTTGCCGATCCATAAACGTCAAACTGTACGAAACAGCAACACTGGTAACAACAGTGGAAGAGTAATTGCTTCGTAGATTTCCAAATTAATGCACAATTCGAAGCTAAGCCAGTCCTTTTGTTACACCCCGACTTTATACAAACTTTAATAGAGAACTTTAATTGGTATATCTTAGGGATTGTGCTACATGTGCCGAGAAGTCTCCTTCTCATTACAGAAAATAAAACGGCAAACGTGAGTATAACTAATGATACATACGGAAGTAGCAGACGTGTTCAGAATTTCTTAATTTTGTTTCATTACTTCTTTTAGTAAAACCAACGGAATGATTCGCATTAGGAAACAGTCTTTTAGCCATTAAAAGTTTATTTCAGAGGAGATCAGTACTAGTAAATTTCCTGTATGGCAATTTCAAATCCGCTTCGTACATGTAATCGATGTTTAAGATCTTCCACTAGCACAGCAAACTAATTCAAAGTGCATCGTCTGCACCCAGGGGTATCATATTGCGCCAAATGTAGTTTAAACATGCAATTGAGCTCAACACGCTATAAATATTCAAAATCAAAGGAACTTACTGGTATTACGTTAGCACTAACTAGATAAATAATTATGGAAAATGACAAGATTTGTTTGATGTCTTGCGGTGTAATGAAGACTGCATGTAACATTTTAGAGTTTATGAAGCAATGCACATTACGTGCTTGTGATGCAAGATATTATTCAAGTAATTAAATGAGCTTACAAGATACACAATAAAACTGTATCTTTATGCTCGTTGTTAAGCTTTACCTGCAATTTTATGACTCGATATAACTATGAAGTGTCTTGATGTTAATCGTATTCCGTTTTCAACTTACAAAATTCAAAATGTCTGTTTTTAATTAATTGTGTAACAGCCTATGACTGTTCTTAATCCTAATCTAACTACCGATTGAATTTTATAACTCAGATGCATTTAATTTTGTAACTAATATGCAGCTAACAAACCGAACCTATTATTTTACTTCTGATTGAGGCAAGAATAAATAGTCTGGATAAATCTTTGGTACCATTCATTAAACGAATTTTTAGGACACTCTTGGACGAGTTCGTTGAGCCTGATATTGTTACGAAATAACAATTCATAATTACCTATTTTAAATCTTATCTCTACTTTATATGTAATACTTAATACGTTTAGATTTTCTACCGATATACACTGTTTTCGCGTCTATTGTTTTATTTGTTATCTTCGTGCGTTCACTTCTTAAATATACGAGGTGTGTAAATACAGTAATTAAATTAAAATTACAATTCCACATTGTCTCCTTCAAAGTAATAGCATTCGGAAACCATACAGCAATAGAGATGATTTTTCCATTCTTCATAGCAGTGCTGTAAATGATACAGAAATTGCCTTAAGCTAGTCGATTACGGCCGTTTAATTATCTCCTTTTAAGTAATCTTTCAATCTTGGGAAGAGAGAAAAGTCACAAAGACTGAAGTCGGGGGAATAAGGAGGCTAAAAAGCCACAGGGATGTCTTTACTTGCAGCACCCAGTTGTTCTTGATGTTTGGTATCACACGCATGACCCTTTTTCAAAATCTTTCAAAAAAAAAAGCAAATCAGCATGATTTTGTTTTCGACTTGCTCATTCTTGCTTTTTCCCCTTGGTGAGCTTGAAGTGTGCCATTCCTGGCTTTGGAGCTTCGTTTCCAGGTCGTACTGAAAGACCCAAGACTCGTCACCAGTAATGACACGTTCCAGAAAATGAGGTTCTTTCTCAATCCGCCCCAAAAAATCAAGGCACGTGTCCTTCTTGTTGCTCTTTTGTTGTTGCGAAAGGTTTTTCGAAACCATTCTCACACAGATTTTCCTCATCTCCAATTCATTGATCAAAACCTCATAAACGGTGGTGTTAGTCAAATTCAACCGTTTCTGGCAACATTTTTGTCAGTTCTTGCAGTTGTAGGCCTTCCGCTGCGAGATTAATCTTCAGTCTGTTCTCTTCCTTCTGAGAATGCCTTGAACCACCTGAAAAACCTGGGCCCTTGGCAAAGAATTGTCTTCATAGGCCTGCTGAAGCTATGCAAAACTTTTTGTCGCATTGTGGCCAAATCTGAAGAAAAGCCTGATAGCACAACGTTGCTCGAAATTGACATCACTCATTTTCAAAACGCAATAGCAAAAAACAGTTTACAAAAAAAATTCCTATGGGCAACCAAATAGCTCTACGGAGTTAAAACTCTTACTGGTGGAGCATCACATGTTAACTCACCCACCCAGTGCTGCTACATCGAACGCTACCTTGTCAGTCTCATTAGTTTATTTAAATGTTTAAATTGCAGTATTATATTTTAGTAGTAAGTACACAAAACCGTAAGAATAAGTCCGTGGACTGTTCAATTATTTTTAAAAACATTTTTGCAGCAGCCATTTTCCTACGTTGAAAAAAAGAAATAAACGCCCAAGATTAACTGATTTTATTAAATATAAATAAAAATACAAGAATAAAACATCAACATATTACTTTCTAATGTCAAACACTACATAAACTTCACTATCAGTACTCCTTTGTTTTCATAAATGCAGAACTAACGCCGCCTCCATGTTTTTCTGATGGTCCCTCTTACGCAGGTTGTTTGCAGAAACCTCTTAAAACGTTTCTTGGTTATGATGATGATCAGCCCGCCTTGAGGTTGAAGATTGAACCTATTTAGGTATTACTTAAAAGGCCTATGGCTAAGTATTAACTAGGTCTGCCATCGAAATTCCTATCTAGTGCAAGACAGCATCCGGAAAGCATGTCCCTACAACTTTGTTTTATAAAACTTTTTGATATTCTGACAAATAACTCTGCAATTCAGACAAATCGAGTCACCAGGAATCTACCCATCATTTTCTCGATAGCATTACCCTATATACGTTCTCTTCCGACAATCAATGGTTTCAATACTATATTAGGCTTTAATCTACTTTAGCCTTTCTATTTGTTGCCAACAACCACGTGTGCCTCCACCTCATAAGTTTTTGATAGTAATACTTGAGATCAGGCTGTCTTAACCGACTTATAATAGTATCTATCATTATCCTATACTTTACTAATTGTCAAGGATGATATTCACTGTTCCTGATCCAGTAAACGGCACAGCTCTGCTTGAAAGCAGAAGGCAGTACATTTTCTCCTATTGCTTCTGGCATCTCTGGAGAGTAAACAATCTCTTTCCTTTCCGAGGCAAATTTTTTACGAGCACTTTTTCTTTATTTTCTTCGCTCTTTGAAATCTGGTATATTTGATTTTTAATCATTACAGTCTCTTTTCGTAATTCTTCCCAGAAAGACCTGTAAATATCTTATTCCTAATCTGGCCATCAGCAAACACTCTGTAGTTGCCAAAAACAGAGGATTGTAAGATTGTAACATCTGGAGACCTATCATCAACTCTTACAATGTTGATTGCAGCTGTTTTTCATGTCTTTTCTGTTCTATTTAGAAAATTTGTTGGTTTATAATTTTTGCCAACAAAACAGTGAAACGAGTATGTAGTGTTGCAATTTGACTAACGATTTACTAATTTACAGTGCTTTGCAGCAGAAATAATTAAAATATAATGATTAAATTTGGTGTTGCATATTTGTTATTGTTTAATTTTAAAAATTAAACAGATTTTGTTAAACCATCTTTTAAGATTTTATTTCAAATAACAAAGAATTTAATTTCTACAACAGAAACAACATTCACATTTTCTCTTCAAAACATTTCTCGAGTCGGCAATATGTTCAATTTTGAAACTGATCATTTTAATCCTAAATTAAACAGAAAAGTTCACATAATTTCTAATTGTCCTACAAATTAAATCAAGAATCCTTAATTAAAATAATAAGAAATTTATTTAGTTCATTTTAAAACACATTTATTACGAATATCACATTTCACTAGTGAAGGAATGTGCTAAACCAGCAACGTTGCAGTTTCTGGCTAACGCAACATAAAAAGTGTATCAGCTTATTTCATACTATTTGTATATTGTATTTTCTTTGGTAAAAACAAATTTTCAACGTGTCTACAATATAAACTAGTTTGTAATTGTTATATTTGCAGAATTTTGAACCCATATGGTTTCATTGTTACCTAGTGATTGCAATAATTTGTTATTATATCAGCATGCTAAAAATGTATAAAGGGAAATTTGTGAAATTACTAAGCAGCTTTAAGCAATAATTTCTCTTTTACTCTACCAATGTATTGCCGCTAAGAGTCTTTCCATAAGCTTAATGGGACCTGCTATAGAAAATCATCAGAGATTTACCTTAGAAAAGTTAATCTTACAACAACAATTCCCGGATTAAGTCTGGGTAATTATTCAGTTATACTACCCAACTGATCATCAATTAAGAGAAGCGTAGATTTCTCTAGGTGAAAAGGGAGGACATACACGACAAAAGTTTGAGAAGCACCGATGTAATGAATAATCACACACTACGTACTACGTACTTTCAGTTAGAATGAAAAATAGAAGCAATTCGCTGCTGTTATACCTCGGAAAGCAGGTAAGTGTCTCGCCGACGTCCTTGATTCCCAATGGAAGCTAGTAATAGTAACTGAGCTCCTGAATTCAACGGATTAGGTTCAATCTTAGCATGTACTATGTTTATAGAACTTTTTGTTATAAGACATTGTAACAGTCATTTCATCAATTCCTGTAACAAAATTGTTGTCCTTTACCCTTGAGGCGCGGGTTTATAATTTCTTGTAGTCCTATTCTTTTATTAATCAAATTCAAGTTGAATATTTCCTTCTTACTTAATATTACTTGTTGACAGTGAGACGCTGGGTATAATTTTCCTGTTTTAAATATATTTCTGAATCTGATTGTCTGGTCGGGGGGGAGAAAGTTGCTGGAACGAACAACGACGTTGTCGGGGACAGGGAGAACGAAAAAAGGTTTTGTGCTGTATTCTCGCAGTAGCCATCTTTGACGCGAGTTTTAGTGTTTAAAAGGCCTAAATCTTAGAGTAAGGATAATTTCATTATTGTTGTGCCCTTTCTGATGCATCATTCGGTTTTTTTTGCACCATTAGCCTTTACGGAGAAGGCAATAATTATCCTTTTGGAGGAATCACTATTTAGCCTTCTGGAGGCGGCATTAATTAACCTGTCGTTTGAGAGTTGGATCTCTGGGGAACAATGAAATAGAAGTTCTTCTGGTGGAATTTCTCAACTTTGAGACCCGACTGCTTGCCGATTTAATGAACCCTTGAGAAGAGGCGTATGAACATCCACCTGGTCAATTGCTTCCGAATTTTCCACAGTTTAATGAGTCCAGAATTGGGTTGTATAATTTTAATACGTAAATTTAAAACTTTTATATAATTTTGTTGAATCAAATAAGATAAATGAGCTGGGTAACTAACTTGAATTTGAAGTTAACAAAAACCGCTTGGTTTATTTAATTCTTTTAAATAATATAAATTTCCTTAATTACTTTTGACATATTTAGGTTTGTCAATTATATAAAAGGAGCGATATTGACTTTTTTCTTCGCTTGTTTTGATTAATTTTCAGATGTTTGGAAAAGTCCAGTAGCGCTGCTTGACCTCATCCGGATGTAAACTTGGTGAGTTAAATTAGTTATAAAATGATATTTCAATGTTGTTTCTCTTAATTGTTTTTTATTTAACTATATTTACTTAAAGAGGTTATTCATTTATAATTTAATTTGGGTTTAAACTAAAGCGTCATCATAACAGTGTTTTGTTTCTTTTCCTTTAATTAGAATTTTTTTAGTTAACTAAATTTTCATTGTTGCAAAAGATATAATATTTCTTATAACTTTAAATTTTTAACAAAGTCGAGAGATAACTATTTTACGTGACTGGCTCGTTTGAGAAGAGATTTACTTTAAACTTACGGTTAAGAAGTTAAGCATTTAATTTCGAGATGAATGTTGCATTTCTCTCTGTGTGGATTAATCATTTACTATCATATGCTCAACAACAAACTAACAATTGTTTTCAATTTGATAGTTTATAAAAGTAAATTACAATTGATTATGTGTAATCTAGATTTTCAATTCGATACGTAAGTTTCTAAAAATTGGATTTTTCTATAAATTACATCTATTTGATGATTTGTACAAATTACCGCACTCTCCCAGCGTTTGATAAATCGCTTTAAAGCTTTAAAACTGAACAGACATCAGATTATCTGCTATGAAAGATACCTGTGATACAGAGAATTCTCGACAATCGTGACATAAAGAGCAGAATTGACTAGATAGTTGCTTAGTTGCTTTTGCAACGTTTTGTAGATTTTAATGCGCTATAAGTACTTGTGCCTTTGTTATAGTTTGTTAAGTCTAAGAGGTATTCTATAGCGTTCCTTAAAGATTACTTTTAATTAAAACTTTTTTCTATTCATTTTATACAGGGTGTTACAAATTCGAGTAATTGTATGGGGATCTCAAAAACCGTAAGAGATACGAATTTGTTTCAAGTATTGCAAAGTTACGCATTTATCTGTCTAACAACATGCCGTTTAAAAATTCTGAATACTACCGGAGATATCCGGAAAAAACCGAAATAATAATTTTTCGTTTTTAATTTCTTACGCCTTTGTTTTCAAATTTATTTAAAAACTAATAACACATTATTAGAGCACTTTTTTATGTTCTTTAAAACTGTGTAGTCATTTTTTAAATACGACGTTTCGTATTTCAGATATCATCATCAGGTCAATTTTTTTCAATACGGACCTGGATTTCTTTTTACGTTTTTGTCGAAAACTGGTTTTCAAATGTATAAATAATTCCATATTATTTTTTAAAAAGATTGCGTTTTGTAGTAAAGAAAATGATGCTTCTTTTATCGTCCAATTTTTTGCTAGTACGGTCCTGGATACCTTAATCAGGATTCATATGCTAAGACAAATTAACATAACTGTAAAACTCGATTTGATAAACATACTCAGTCTAAGTTTATTTAAACTTATTTTATTAGTTTGTTTGCGTTAAAATGTATTTGAACAAACGAAAAGGAAAATTCACAATAACAACAACTAGAACTAGACTGAAATACTGAGAAATCTAATAACAAATACAATTATTATTAAAATTTAAAAAAATAAATTTTTAATTTTTTCATAAATACCCATTTTCAATATATTTACTTCTTTCGACATGAAGGGCCTTCAAAGATCTATAATAACCATAAGACGAAAAATAAATCAATGTATTGAAGCAAATGGTGGTCTTTTTGAGAGTTATGAAAAAATTAAAAATTTATTTAATTTTTTTAATTTAATCTTAATAGTTGTTATTGTTATTAGATTTTTCAGTATTTCAATCTAGTTTTTTCCGGATATCTCCGAAAGTATTCAGAATTTTTAAACTTTTTAAACCGCATGTTGTTAGATACATAAATGCGCAACTTTGCAATAATTTAAACAAATTCGTATCTCTTACGGTTTTTGAGATCCCCATATAACTTACTCGAATTTGTAACACCCCGATTACTGATTAATCTCTTTGCTATTCAGTGTGTTTACCCACATCTTTCGATTGTATTTGCTTGCATACGTTGTGTCGGAGATTCTGTCAATAATCATTATCGTTCTTACACTCAAAATTGGAATTTTTTAATATCTACATTCATCCAAGTTATCTGGACGATTTTGTTCGCTCTTCATGCGTTTGCTTCACGTTTTTTAAATCTATCCATTATATGTCTTTGGGAAGTGCGAACACAAGCACCACCACACTCAAATGAGAGCACAAGGCGTGACCCTTCCTCTCACGATAGCTTCCCGGCAACACCGTTAAAAATTTTAAATTAAACCATTTTTATTTTGGTTATCCAAAAAATTTAGAATTTCACAAAAACATTGCCAGACAAGATTTTCTGTACGTTGTATCTTATGCAAGAAAACCTTTGCTGAAATTATGGATATGACAAAAGATAGAGCTGCTCCCTTCTACGTACAGTTCGAGCAGGTAGGTTATTGTCGAGCTTATGTAAGTAGGAGTGGCTGACATAGATTGTATTTTGCTAACTGTCTGACTTTTTGCCTGGTCTTGTAATATCTCTTGAAAACTGTACACGCTTGGATTACTTTCCACTGCAGTTACTCGGTTGTTCCTCTTTTCTTTACTGTGGCTTATGAAGATCTCCGAAGCAGTTCCGTTAGTAAAACTACTAGGTTGCCCCTGCTCCCGAAGAAAACGCATAGTAGAATTTTAGCGCACGATTTTTAATTTGTGAAACTGAAGACAGTAGTAGAAATATGTTATATAAGAGTCAATGAAGCTTAATCAAACCAACCATGTTCTGTTTTTGTTTAAAAGCTAATTAACTGCCTGTCTACTCATATTGCTTTAAATTGTCTAGTTTTTATTTTCTTATATTGGCAAAGTTTATAAAAGTTATCTTTAAAATTTTTCCGCCTTCTTTAAATATCAATTAACTTTCTAGTCAAAGCAAACGCGGTTTACTGTCTTATCTTACAAACTTATTAATTACTGTTTCAGGATTTTCTGTAAAGTTCACTTTATAAGTTTTCTTGTGTACACTACTTAAATTAACTTTTTAAACCATTAAGATAAATTACATTCAAGTACGCAACTTAAAGATATTAGATGCATAAAATCTCTACTATGATAGTTAAAAACAGAACTCTCTCATTTACTTGTTTTTATTTTTTTGCAAATCTAATGTTCCCCGAAAAAGTTCGGTGTGTATTAAGAGGGGAATGTGCTATCGATTTATCCTGAGCCCTGCTTATTTAGTTTATAGGTTTACGCTGAAGGAACTAGTCGTGTTTCGTAATGAATTTATGTTCTTTGCTGTTCTTATATTGCATTATAGAAGACGTAATCTCAAGGGTACGAACAAAGTACTATAACTGCTCGAGTAAACAGCAAGGGGTTACTTGGGCAATGTTTACACGTAGGTTTTGCCCGGATAGCGAATCGTAGAAACTTCCTCAATTCTGAAATAATTCTTTTATTTTAGAATACCACAGAGAAGAAGAAATTGGAATTTAAAAAAAAACTCGAAAGCCACAAAGTAGAATGGCTACCTGTAAGTTTAACAACAGCAAAAAAGCTTAAATTCTGCCGCTTCTTCACGATTACATAAGAAGATTTAAACGAGGGAAGCCTTTTGTATCTCTCTGAGAAATCGCATTTTCTTTATTAAGACCTTACAAGCTTTACCTACAATCATATTTAATTCCCCAAGTCTCACTGTGATTGTAATTATGGTTTATTTTCGAATAAAAGTTGAAATAGTCATAATTTTTTGTTAATACCTACGCGGTTTATTTATTCATGATTCGAATAATTTCATAGAAAAAAGCTGAAAATGCACAACTGTCACGTTTTACAGCTTGAAAGATGCGCTTTTGGTGCAAATTAAAACAACGGTCTCCGCTTCTGTGTGAATCCGGTTTTAATATTGAAATGTTTTTGTGATGTTTTTTGTTTGCGAGGGAATTTTTAATTATTTCTCTAGTAATATTTGTTTTTTGCGTGGTTATTAAAGTTTAAAATGGGTTTGGTTCAAAGCGCTGGTTATGATTTTGTTAATTACAATTTTATTTCTATCAGTTTCTTCTTAGATAGTCTTCTCAATTTTTTCTGGCTTCATTTATGTTTTGTTCTTTATTTTCTGTATTTTGCGTAAGTTTGAGACTTTCAAGTTGGAAAGCAAATTTATCATAAATTTTTAAAAACGAAGCTTTTATAACATTTGAATATAAAAGGTAATAATAACCATTTCTCACTGCTGGAGAACTCGAGTGCTCTAATGCATGTTGCGTAACCCATATACGAAAATTCGGTAGCCCCAATAAAAAATTTCGCGCTTCGTCTTATTCCGTTAAATGGGAAGCCTGCATCATAGTAAACCAGTTCAGAAAAAGCATCGTTAAGATAAGTTATAGTCATGTACAAGAAGAAATGACAATTATTGTTGACGCAATAACACCACGCTTCTATTTTGTAGAAGACTTTTGTGTACTTTTAAAAGCAATTTTAAAACAATTAAAGTATTTCATAGAAGCTTTAAACAAACTTATTGTTACTATAAATAAAACGTAACGGTGTCCAAAGTATAGTTGCAACTTAAAATACAGCAATTTTAAAATTTTTAATTTCGTTGTTTAACTTGTAATAATAGCGGAGCTTAAATGAGAGCAAAGCTTACGATTCTACTGTCTGTTTCGTTATTAGAAATTCTGCCAAAGAGAATTTCAACTTGTTTATCAAAGTGGAAGGCGCAGACTATTATATTTACTAATAAATATATTGTATAACCTAACTTTTACTATGTTTGCTAACAGTACCACCTTAGATGAAGACTGTGTAAACGTGAAAAAAGAAAAACATATAAAAAGGAATTTTGGAAAGTTAGAAGATAATGAAGACTTAGAACAAGAACATAAACAATTGAGAGATCAATTTGAACTTAGATTTGAGAATGATTTGGTTGGCTTGTCGTGAGTTGGGTTTGTCAAGTTTCACCCTTCATATTATCTATCTTGATTACTTAATTTAATTAACTTCTAGTCTTTCTACCAATCACGATTTGTCCATAACTACAAGTGACTGGAATTACGAATCGTCAAGTTTTGAGCAACCTTACTTAGCTTCCTTTTTTCAACACGCCTCGCCTGCTCGATAGGAAACATTTATCAAGAAAATCGGGTTGAATTGAATCAAGCCAAATTCGATTTACATATTATATGATGAAAGCATCCATCTAGCTAACAAAATGAATCAGCAATCTTGGCTTAAGCTTGTACTATTTTCGTTGTTTAATTATATTGATTCATAGCTGCTGTCATGTGACAATGAGTTTAGCAATAATCGTCGGAACTTTACCCAAAATTGACGAACAGGGAAGAAATCGATAATATAACCCTAACGTCCTTTTTACCAAAAAGATCCAATCTTTTATAACATGATAGTGAGATGTCTATCTGTCTGTCTTAGAGAAACTAATTACAAAGACAATTCCAAAAGGTAATTTATTCTAACTGACCTAAAGCACTCTTGGTAAAGCTTAGGATTATAATGTGATCGTATATACGAGTACTGTGGTAACAACACACCTAACATTTTTTTGCTATCTTAGTAACTACATAGTAACTATCACAGAAACATCCAGTTTTAAGAAAGATATCGAAGCTGAGGTTTTCAAGTTTCAGTTAAGTGTAGAATGTTCGTTCCTTTTAAAAAGCTTTCAATAATATTTCAATCTGAAATACTTGTTATATTAGTTTCCAAACGAGCAAAACTTCAAAGAGGACACGAAACCCATACACCCATTAATCCACTGGCAGGAAAGCAGGTTTTCGTCATCAGCGGTACTTTAGAAAATTTAAATTGTTAAAGGGTTTAGAATGAATCGAGTAGTAAATTGAGTAAAAAAGCATCACCGTGCTCCGGAGATTTCAATTCCAGACCAAATACGTTGCATATAATCTTCTAAGCTTGAAGCATGAAGTAATTTGGAGAGATATGAATCTCCCTATTTTCGATGTGAGATTATACCAGTATATTGCACCCAAAAACAGTTACTGTAGGACTGCAGCTATGAAAAGAGAACGGTCTCACGTTTTCTTCAAAGAAACTGGTTAAAGACGATTCAAAAAGCAGCAGGAGAAATCTATAAAATAAACCCAAGAATTAGCATTACCTTTCTTGAATCTAGAAACAGCCCAAATAATTTTCAAAGAACCCTCAGCTCTACGATACGGGTATCAAAGTGTGCATTCCAAAACCATATAAAAGACTACATCAGCAAAACCAAGATTTTATACTATTTAGAGGCCTGTACACTGTAAACTATTTAAATCCATTGCGACAAGTCTACGCCAAAAGGCTTCAGCTCAGTTTTTCTTCCGAACATAATTAAGCTACAACGGAAATCGTTTTCATCGTCTTAACATCGTAATAGGCCAGTCAATATCGACATAAAAAAAGGCAAACATCGCAAAAATTAGAGTTTTTTTTAATATGTTGTTAGGGCCCCTACAGGTAGTATTAATCCAGATTTGCAACCCCAAAAAACTCGTGCTACCTGCGTAGTGGCCAAAAAACAGCAAAATTTTCGCACTTGTTTTGGTTTTTTGATCATATCTCCTAAACTATCCGTTCTACCAAAACTGTTATTTATATCTTTTTTTAAGTAGATTACATTTGCCATAATGTGAAACCAGGATGGGCTTTGTACGTCCATTAGTTACCGAAATACGGTTTTTTAAATATTGGCATTTTTTTCCAAAAAGTGACATTTTTTCGTTACGGTCATGTTTGAAACTAAATATTGGCTAAAAGATTTGTCTTACAATAAAAGCTATCGACAAGTATTTTTAGAAAATTTAGTTGGCTTTTATTTAAGCGCAAGACGGTGCCCGTGGGCCAAATAGTTTTCTCGAAAATGGCCAAATATTAGAACTTTATTGCTCGACAAGCCCCGATTTGTTTTTAAAATTATCTGGGGGCGATAGAAAAATACGAAATTATAAAGAATTAATTTCAATAAAAAGATATTGTCCTGTTTCTTCTAAAGACGTGGTTCAGTACCCACCCGCCATTCCCAGTGACTGCCAACCTTTCAACTGTCACTTGGCCCAAGAATTAGGAGGTGAAGGCGTGAAACAAATTGTTGGTACCGCGTTTGGGACAGTAAAATTTAAACGGGAGGGAAAAGTGAACACCTTGGCAATCATCACCAGCTCAGTGAAAGTGGTCAATAAGACCAGAGAGTCTGCATCACCAAACCTACTTGATGGAGCTGGCGAAAATATTTTTGCAACCAGACTTCAGCCAGAAAGCAACAGCCACAGCTGGTGAGAAGTTCTTCGTGGCTATCTATAGAGGAAATGACACCAAGCCTCTAAACAGCTTCCGTTACACGTGCTTCGTCAAGTCAGCAGCCACAGCCAAAGACAACTTTGCTCGCCTTCCCCCACCAAAGACGCTGCAAAGTACTACACGTTTCGCACTTACTATCAAGTACGAAAATGGTTGGGGGTGGAAAAAACCCAAATGACTGGGATTGGTCCACCAGCGATCTAGGATTACTCACCATCACTACGATAATGGCCCCAGCCCCTTAATCGCTCCTGAAAATGATGTCGTGCAAGTGTAAAAAAGGGTGCTCTGGGACCTGCACTTGCCGAAAAGCGAGCCTGACCTGTTCGGCACTCTGCAGGGTTTGCAGAGGCCAGTCTTGCGCCAATCGTGCACCGATCGATATAGACGACGAAGATTGCAAAAAAACAAAAATAAAAAAACATTGCCAATCTTTGAAAATCCGTATCTCGCTAACTAATGGACGTACAAAGCTCAGATTGTAGCAAATTTCATCTACTCTAACAAACATATCGGCAGCATTTTCGGTAGCACGCATAGTTTAGGAGGTATGATCAAAAAACGAAAACAAGTGCGAAACTTTTGCTGTTTTTTGGTCACTACGCAGGTAGCACAGGTTTTTCGGGATTGCAAATCTGGATTTATACTACTCGTAGGGGTCCTAACAACATATTAAAAAAATCAGAACTACCCTAATTTTTGCGATGAGTTGTGTCGATATCGACTGGCCTATAATAATTATAATACAATTCATTAACATAAATATTGTAAGTATGTTTGATAGAGCTGTATTGGTTTTCGAAGCCAAATTCATACAAACGGTCAAACTGTCGAGTTGTACTTTCATAACGTTTCAAGGTTTTGAAAAATTCTAAAAAACCTCGTGCAATCCTTATGGGTTTTGGTCCTTGGTAAAATTGACTGAAACTGTAGTATGCTATAGTTCTTAACTCGCTGATCAAAAGTCTCCCTGGGCTCTAAATTTGAGAATGACCGGTTTTATGCTATTTGAAATGTCGAGCTTTTTTACCAGATATCTTTTATCTCAGAAATAGGTTGTGGCATCAACTTGGGACTTTGGTTGCCAGTAGTGGTAGGACAGTGGCGTTTTCTGCACCACCACTGATGATCTGCTATCTTTTTGACGGAAGCAATAAAACAAAGTTTGACTCATGTTTTAGTATTATGCTGATTTAAGAAAATGGCTCGATAACTAGAGAGTGAAACCCCATCATAGGCTACCAAAGGAGGTCTGTGAGAAGATAGAACCCGGCTCAGATATAATTGACTTAAGAAAATAAAAGACTTGATGACTTGAAATCCACTCCCCTATCGTTGCTAACATCTAAGTCCCATCTAGATACTAAACATCCCATTTAGAAGATATGAGATGTCTGTCAGGATCATTTAAACGCCACTAAAATATAAAACATCTGGTAAACAACAAAAGGCATTTTAAATGACTGCAAAAAAAAGTGTAGTACTAAAGTTCAGCCAATTTCGCAGATGGCCCAAATGATTGTGTGGGATACTTTATAGTTTTATAGGTACTTTCATTGACCAAGGAAAATAACTGATTATACGATTCATTTGACATTAAATACGATAAATCAAAATTTGAAACAATTCCAAGAACTGTAAGGAAAAAAACCCAAAGCTTAAGATAGCAACCAAAACTTTCATACTTTAGCGTTATTCATTCTTCGTATGTATGCGTCACACGGAGTGTTAAGTAATATGTAAGCAACGCTTTTAGTCAAAAATAAGTAAACAATAAAAAATAAATAAAGGCAAAAGTCTTAACAAACATATGGCCAAAAAAATTATTTTTGAGGTAGAGGGTGTGAGAGCTTGTATTAAGAAGACCTCCGCCACTGGCAGAAGTATGCAACTGATAATTCACGAGATGGTAGTAGTACAGAATACGTATTTGAAACGACCTTCACCGATCTGCTTGAGCGATAAAAAGTATTTTTTATGAAATAAAATATGTTAAAAAAAGTATCGGTGATGGGTTGCCTAAAGATATATGTTCAAGGCTATGTTTAATAAAAATTCAATAATTAATTTTTTTTCATTACTTCACCGACTTGCTTGAGCAAAAAATGAAATGCCAATCGAAAATATGAATCCTGTAGAATATGCCAACGTTAGGTTGCCTACCTTTTTCTCTTCAAAACTATTGGGTTGCCAAGTTTAAACATGTGAATTGGAAGTAGTACCTTCACTGATCTACTTGAGTAATAAATTCTATATCAAAATAAAGATAATTTTATTGCAAACACGATGATATAAGGTTGCCTGCGAAAAACCGTTCAAGAATCCCGGTTGCCAGGGTTTAAAGTTGAAAAATTTATGCGTGTGAAGATGTGCGAGAGAGAGAGAGAGAGAGTCTAGGCGTACTGTCCAGTGCAATAAGAAAAGACGCAACATAGCAGCTGCACGCGCTATGTCTGCCGCCTGAACGAGACTGCGCATGCTCTTTGCGAGTGAAAGGCATACCATTAGCGAATGGGAAGCGTCGTTTCGGAGCAACTGACAGTATACTCCAAAAATATGCATTAAATATTAAATTATAAAAATGACTTTTAAATATTTATTTAAAAACATGATAGTCATATATACTTTTCATAAAAATTAAATTTATTTTATTAAAAGACTAAATACAAATAAACAAACGTATAAATACACAATGAATAACAAATCAAAGTTTACAATACAAATACATAGTTGACGTAATACGGTTAAGAATAATAGTCTGTAGTCTTTTAATTATTGAATCAAATACATTTGAAAATTTTGTTATTATTTAATTTTCTTCATTATCTGAATCGTCAAATGTAAAATTATCCTCCAAAATAATATCTTCTGCACGTTTTTCTACTCCGAAGCACGCTATTACTTTTACTAGAATGAGTCATTGGCTCCGGAATGACGCTTTCCATTCTTTAATGGTATAACTTTTACTCGCAAAGCGCACGCGCAGTCGTTTTTAGGCGGCAAACATAGCGCGTGCAGCTGCTATGTTGCGTCTTTTCTTATTGCACTGGACAGTACGCCTAGACTCTCTCTCTCTCTCTCGCACATCTTCACACGCATAAATTTTTCAACTTTAAACCCTGGCAACCGGGATTCTTGAACGGTTTTTCGCAGGCAACCTTATATCATCGCGTTTGCAATAAAATTATCTTTATTTTGATATAAAATTTATTACTCAAGTAGATCAGTGAAGGTACTACTTCCGATTCACATGTTTAAACTTGGCAACCCAATAGTTTTGAAGAGAAAAAGGTAGGCAACCTAACGTTGGCATATTCTACAGGATTCATATTTTCGATTGGCATTTAATTTTTTGCTCAAGCAAGTCGGTGAAGTAATGAAAAAAAAATTTTAATTAAACATAGCCTTGAGCATATTTCTTCAGGCAACCCATCACCGACACTTTTTTTAACATATTTTATTTCATAAAAAATACTTTTCATCGCTCAAGCAGATTGGTGAAGGTCGTTTCAAATACGTATCTTAGACTAAAGATGCCATATAGTACTAATCGTGTGAGGAATTTCATTTCAATACATGTCCTTTCCCAAATATCAGACACTAAAGTAAGTGCACCCCGCTTTATGCTTCTGCCTCTGAAAAAGTTAAATAGTTGAAAGAATTCTAGAAGTTCAGCATAAAAGATTTTTTTAAACAGCAACGCAAAGATATTGAAAGTATAGACGTCTGTACATCAAACATTTTTGGCCACATG
>VTPC01005200.1:0-10779 GCA_011009095.1 Ignelater luminosus
ACTTTGTAATTCTGAAAACAAAAGGAGAATAAGGATGAGGAGAAGAAAAGAAATAAAAACATTAAGGTGCGGTAATATCAGTACCTTTGCGGTTTCCTAATTTTCAATGAGAGTAGTTAGCAATGCGAACTTGAACTTTCAAGGATTCTTTATTCAGCATTTTGCTGAAAACGAAAAATAAAACAAAGAACTCCCATTTGTGTATGACAAGATAAAAAGCTTTTATGTTGGATTAAACCAGGGTATTTTATAAATTCTATTTCTAGATAGAACCAAGTTAATCCAAATGCCAAAAATAGATATTCATAATGAAAAGGATAAAGACTCACATAAGTATAGCGTTCCACAAGAGATTTACATAGCAAACAGATAATATCCTTAACAAATAATATTTTAAGAACTTCATAAAACTGTGGTAGACACTAATGCTCATAATCCACCATCAACAAATAACCCCTATCATAAACCACTAAGCGGTGTACCTCAAGATAATTTTTTAATTTATACGTGCTCTTACACATTTATTAAAGTTTAAAAAATTACGAAACTCTTATAAAAATGGAGCTAATATAAAAAGGGGTTGTTTTATCACGTAGAGATTCAAGTTTGTTGCGTTCGTTTTTTTTTCTATGAAGGGTCAATATTTCGCTGACACCGAACACATTTAACGTAATGCGACGATTGTTCTGAAAAGGATCTTGGAGGCTTTCAGATAAAACGTCCAGAGATATTTCTAACCCCCCTAGCATTTGAAATGGTGACATAGAAATGTGTTGTATAATTTCCCAAGAGTACTATCTTGGAGAATTCTGTACCAATTAGCGTTGAATATTACCACTTTAGGGTGAAAATATGAACCCCATCTTGTTGTGAGTATATACAGCTCAGTTGGCTGTGTTGAGTTTTTTATTTTAATAAAAACTTCTGAGATAAATACAGGAAATTTTATTAATGCATTACATTGCTAATCTCGATGTTTAAAGCCATTATGTACCAGAAAGGAAAGACATAATGGAGGAAAAAGCGATGAGCTAATTCAAAAAAGGTTTTCTTGAAAATGATCCAAATTTAACTCTTTTTACATGATTCAACACTTTAGTAAAACTTCCAATTGAAAAATATGATACGAACTACAGCCTTGAAAACGGATTTCTATTATTCTGAAAGAGCGGAAATTAAATAAATAAAGTCGTGTCGTAGTTTACAAACTTTTCATCTCGAAAGAAAAACTTCCTGAAGTTTAACCAAAGTTAAAGTCTTAGAAATACTTGTCTTGTATCTTGGAATCCACAAGATAGAGGGATACATATCAAGTGCTCTTGTCGAGGTTTTATAGCGCTGCGTCATCCAAAAAGGTATATAGGCCTAATGGAAAACTATTTTCTTACTTGTATCAGGAAAATGTTATCTTGACAAAACTTGTCTTGTTATTTTTAAGTTAAAGCTCCTTCGTAAAACAGATTTATGATAACGCATACTTGTAGGTAATCGGTTAACTTTCTTACGAAATTGTTAAAGTTGTAATGAAGTTGAGGCAAAAGGTTTTAAGAATTTTGTCATTTCATAAAATGTGGAAAGAATGAGACACATTTAAGGAATATTAAAGTCTAAGTCTTTCTTATAATTATTGTAAAAAGCGATCAAGAAGTATTTGAATTTGAGTTAGCTTGGATACGCAAACATACAGTGTGAAGAGAAGCGCATGTCTTAACGTCAGTGATAGCTATGGGGAGAAACCGTGAAATATGTTACGTTAAAACAGATCCAATTTTTCTAGTTTACAAAAACTTTCTTCAAAGAGAGAAATAAATTTTGCGCTGTCTGCGAGTGCCGTTCACGTACCTAAACTTTGTGTAGTTAATTTGTTAGTCATCTATTTTGATTGCTTCCAAAACTGCCACGTATTGTCATCTCTCGATCATGTTTTTAAAATGCATTTCTTTCCGTGTATTATTATCGCATAATGTTTAGTTGATGTTTGTCGTTACATAGCGCTTCTGTTAAAAATACGCGTTTGGCATCGCCCTTTTTATCTGCAAATTCCTTGGGCAATTCTTATGATTATACCAACATGAGTAATATCCTTGCGTTGATCATTAACATCTTTTTTTAATTTGATTTTTATTATTTCGTTTAAAGTACATTTCTCACTTCTTGCAACTGCAAAGTGTTCCGGCGGAGACCAAAGTTTGATTTTAGGTTATATCAAGCGACCTAGAAGGGAAAATCTCTACGGTAAGCGGCTTCAGGTGTTCTAAGTCATAATAAAAGAAAGATCTGAAAGCGCTTGCAGTTTAACAATTATTATACAGACACGTTCATTATTTTTATAATTTTCTTTGTAATTCGGCAAGTTCTCTGGTGGATCTAGGTAGTTTTTATGTATTCTTAATATCTCTTCAGAGGATTTCTAGCTTGCTCAATCTGGAAAGTGGTCCAATCAAGGGCAAAGCCCAAATGTAGATTATTTTAAGTGACCTATAACTGTGGGGCATCATAGATGACTTGGGCTTCGCAGCAAAAGAATAAAACTCCCCAGTTAAAATTGACAAGAGTACCTTATGAAAACCGATTTTAGCACCAGCAGATTAGGTACTTATGAAGGTAATATGTGAATTGATCATTTTGTTTCTGATAGCTAAGCTGTATGAAACAAATTTCTAGACAACTAATCATTGCTCAAGAGTGCAAATACAGTAATTTATACAGACTCAGTAACTAATAATAGAGTCCTACCCGTTCTTACATTCAACTAAAAGGAAGAATCTAAGCACCTACTGGATTTCTATCTAGTTATAACTAGCTTTTGAGCCATATTTCTAAGTGTGACCAACGCGCTTGCGCTCACTGTTTTTATTTTACTTTATTTCGACGAGTTTCCTGATTAATATATATAATTTTTGTACGTTTCAATTATTTTGTAAACGTTCAATTTCCATGAATGCAGCTGTTATCACAATTATGTCTATGGTAATAAACTTTTAATTAAAACTACTCGGCCTAAGTGTATTTGCTGCTTTCTGTACTTGCAAAGTCGATTTTAGACTATTACAAGTAAATCTTCACCATGAGCTACCTCAGGTGATCTGGGTGAGAGCCAGACTCTGTGGTCAACCACAAATGACCTGTAGAAGAGCAAAACCAGATCGTGGTTTATCGTAGAAGGGCAAAGTTAGTCAGTTAAGGTTTATAGATGATCTTAGATAAGTCGATTCTTGTGTTAGGATGGCTTTTCTTAGAAGATTTAAAACAACGAGGAGGGCAAAGTACGGTGATAAGTTTGCGCGGGTGCACGAACAAAGAAACCACAAAATAATTATATATATCCAGACAAACAAATATAAATTGCTATAAGAACAGTACTGAGAACAAACATACTTCAAATACCTCATGTTTACAATTTTAGTTTTGGTATTTAATAAATAAAAAGTCAAGAAATAGATGCTAAAACGACTGCAAGTAGTGGAGTCTATATCGTGAGATTCGTGGCTTATTAAAGTCTAAGTCAGTACAGTTTTCTTCTTTGTCAAATTAGTGTCAAATTTTTACAAAACATCTAGCAGCTTCCTTTCTACATTGAGGTTTAGTAGAAAAGAGCGTAGAAGTATCTTACGTCATAAGGAAGACTTTGAGTTGCTTCCTATTTAGAGAAGTCTTCTTGGCAATCTATACTACAGTAATATGCTATTGTCTTCCAAAAAAACAAAGACTGTAGAAACTCGGAAATGAAACGGGTCGCTAGATAAGCAGTCAACGTACTAGTGGGAAAACTGAGTACGACTACTCATTTGTCTAACTTACACCATTCAATTTAAATAAAATTTTGACTGAGTCTATAGGATTTGTATTCTGAATTTGTATTTGATCAATAATCATTTTCGACTATCAGCAGAGAGAGTTTCCTCAGAAACGGCGTAAGCTATCAGAATGAAATTTTCTGTATGGTTATCAGTGCAAGCAAAATCTTTGTATTCGGTTATCAAATTGTGGGCCAAGTAGTACACTAGTATGAGTCGAGCAGTTCAAGTTTCGAATAAACATTTTGGCTGCAATGTTTTGGGGAATGGAATATCTTCTGACTTCTTGAGAACAAGGCTGCTGTTCCGGTGGTTCAAATCTACGCAAAATTGTAAGTCACTTTGTTCTAGAGTAGTAAGAAACGACCCATCTACAAAACAACGCTGCTCTCAATAGTAAAGCTGGACAAATGCATATTTGCATGTTTCTATTTATGAGGCATATATACAGTTGATCTCTGCGTTTGTTACTGTATAGATAACTGATTTCATTTTGCATATATGAAGATTTAAACAGAAAATGATGTTTTGACCAATTCTTAATCATTATGATACGTTTTAGTAATCAGACTATACCTTATGCTGACCCAACTAATAAAAAAACATCAGTTGTTACTTTCTAGGATTCATTTTTAATTTCAAAAATTCGCTTTTCCTTTTAATAACGGCAGTATATAATCTCTTAAGTATAATTTATTAATTTTGAAAGGCCTTCGGTAATATTAAGAAAAGGAAAAAAGGCAGAAGATTGAACAGTAGAATATAATCAAATCATCAAATATTAAAAACTTCCACTTTATATCTTGTATAATAGGAAATTTTTTTAATGCCGTAGGTCAAACTACTTAAAGAAATAATAAAATTCTTGCGTTATATCCAGTTTTAACTTTTAACGAGAACTAAAAATAAAATCTGATTTAAATCCGAGAAGTTTTGCTCCATTTAACTTTCAACTTCCCAGGCACTTTTTCT
Source organism: Ignelater luminosus (assembly GCA_011009095.1). Classification (NCBI taxonomy): domain Eukaryota; kingdom Metazoa; phylum Arthropoda; class Insecta; order Coleoptera; family Elateridae; genus Ignelater; species Ignelater luminosus. Next base: position 4,770 of record VTPC01005200.1, read on the forward strand.
ATATCCCTTTTTTATATTTTTTAAGGGAAAATTGCATTAGGGAGGCTACTACTTTAAGATGTGTCTGAAAAATACTATTGCCAGTGTTTTACGATTTTTCTCTAAGAAGCAAATGAGCGACGTTAAAAGCAAGGGAACATTTAATGTTAGTAAAAGTACTAAGAAAATGATTCCGAATGTTATAAAAGACGTGTTTTACACGGGAGACATAAACTCTTCTATATAATGCCTGGTGCTTCTGAATATCGATTCAAGTCTCGCCCTTTCCGTTCTAGACATACTTGAATGATAAATTATATCTTTGCCACTAAGTATTACTGTTTTCCGTTTCCTTCAAGGTGGGCTTTAGAGAGGATTTTTAATACCGCCCTTGCGATTGTTTCAATTAATTTTGGCCCGGTCTAAATTCTAGGGAAGAATTATTCTTTGTAGACTGTCCTTTCAAGATAGGTATGAACAAGAAAAAAATTCCTTTTGTCACACAACTCTAATATTTGTTACCTTTAACAAGGTTTTTATATCTGTCTCTAAACGCCCAATTTAGAAAGCTTTAAAATATTTTCTCTTTGCAATTCAAATTCGCTCAGATACTTATCTATAATGCCAACCAAGAAATCGCAATACACAGATCCATGTGAGCTGCAGCACACTTCAGCAAACTAACTATGAATGTTACCTAAATCGACATTCACTGCTCAAAGATACTTTCAAACATCTCACAGTCAGTCAACTGAAGTATTCTATTCTAAGCTTGAAGGAAGATAAATACATGGAAATAATACAGTTTTCGGTTTTCTTTATGCTATCACAATAGAAAATGGAAAAAATAGTTGAACAAATAGCTCAAAACTCACTTTGATATTCGAATGATAGTGTTAAAACATTTCTTATTAAAGTTAGATATTCATAAGACTTCTGTGCTTTGCACATCAAAAACGCATTTTGCTTCACATGCAAATTTTTTTTCTGAGTAAAAAAATATACATAACGTCGTCTCTTATCACGAACGCTACGAGACCGAAGAGCTTTCCTGTCTATATTGCTTGTTCTTGTCGGCTTATATTAAATTCCGGCATGACAACGGTGCCAACGCAGTTCATATAAGGTTTGCCAGTGTTAATTCGCCTAAAATATTGAAGCTAGATGTTCATATAAATTGTGCAATATCTTGAATTTATGTGTCAAACAGACTTATTATGCTTATGTACGGTTATAAATTATTCATATTTCATAAAATATCTTATGTGGAAACAATGCTATTCGCTAAGCGTTTCCATAAATTATTTTATGGAACTATAAATTTTACATTACCGAAGGAAAACAACAACTGAAAACTACCCATCCATTAAAATAGATATAAAATTTTCTTTTCCAATTCAATTTAGTTCTATGTATTTCATAATACTATTACGAAAGCTCTATTGAGAACTTAAATAAGAAAAATATTTATGGTAATAATTAATTAGATTTGTTTACTGTATCGAGATTAATGTTTGGGGTTATAATAAAGAAAAAATTTCGAAAAAGGTGGAGTATCTCAACTTCTATAAAGAGGGAATGTGTAAGCATAATAAAAACCATAACCAAGATAGATTGGATTGTCCTAGAAGTCTGGAATAAAAACGTATTCTGGGAAATATTTTTTATTTTATTCTTGCTGGCTACTACAGTTCGATCAGTTTGATAAATTTGTTATTAGGAAAGAAAACCACGTTCTAAAAATAAATACTTTTTATATTTCAGACCGATATTTCTTTCTTTATAAGCTACTGATGAGAGTTGCCTTGATCATTAGAAAATACGCTTTATAGAGAAAATATAAATTCAGGAAATACAGATATATCCGCACAAATCAGATCAACTCCAGGTAGTTTTACGAAAGACAAACTTTACGTTGCTGCATACGAGGGAGTATCAAATGAAAAAAATGTTCCTCATTAGCAAATAAACAGCATATAATCTTGTAATTTTCAGCGTTAATTTTTATGCTGTCTTATTCGCTTTTTTACCTTTATTTTCTCCTGCGATGTATGTCTACAAATTTTTTTGAATTACTTAATTTTTGAAATGCTCTTTAACTACAATTTATAAAATTCTCTAACTTATCCCTAAATGATCAAATTATGGGAATTATCTAGAAAGCCATCATCACCTTACTAAGTAGCTGATTTGATTATTTTAATCACTTATTACTATTAAAAATAAACTGGATGTCAAACAGACTCCCGATACCCTTTTTCTTCTAAGACTTGACAAAGCTAATGCGAAAGAGCAAGTTACTTTGTATTTTCGATTCTGGTTATAGCTGATAATCTTCTGAGTGCCGTTTTGCTCAGTAGCTAAAAACCATGTATGCAACTGTTTTGTTAGGTAATTATGTTAAGTATCTCAACGCAGCCCTTTTGTTTATTTCTTTACAAAGTTAATTTCTGATTCATAAGCCAAACACCGAAGAATTACAATATCAGAGATTCAAATCAGAAGATGCTTTAAAAATAAATAAAAACATTTAAAAACTAAAAGCTAAAAGATCAGTTAAGAGTCTTGTTCTAAAGAAAATATTTTGTAAGTTCAGGATTCTTTCTTCTTTTATAAGTGCAGCACCAAGACGTCTGAAAGCAATTTTGGAAAAACTCAGTATTCCGATAACAGATAGTAGATAATGATAAAACTGCAATAATACACAAAACAATTGTATCTCATTGTATAATTTATCACTAATATTGAGTTTCAGAAAGTAACACTGACGAAAATAAACAGATAACTTACAATAAGCCTCGTTCAAATCGGGGTAGGTTTGTTTTTCTCAAGAATTATTAATAGAAAATTACTGTTGAAGGTAATGGAAAAATTGTGAAAATAACGAAATGCTAATTAAAACAGTTATAAATATAACGATACGTAATACCATAAACAATTAGAAAAGTAAACCTTTCTATTTCCGATGTGCATGACAGATGGGTTGCGTCGTAAATTAGTCAACTTGTGTATCTTTGTCTGTAATAGTAAAATTCAAAATTTGGAACAAATATATTTACTACAGAAGCCAGAAATATTATTAAAAATGTGAATCTTGTTCATCCTCTTTGAAGGTGATCTAACTCGCGTTCTAGCTCTGTTATTATAATTGCGACTTCTCTTTAAATAACGTGAAATAAAGGTCAAGATCAGGTTCAAAGTGATTAACTCCGGAATAATAAAATTGTGAACTGTGTTCTTAACCTACGTAACGCAAAGTGCGCGCTATTTTGTCATTACGTTTTGTGTAGCAATATGTAAACTCTGTTTTCTGTGACATCAAAAGATTTATTAATTAGGTTTATTACTTCATGTCTTTTAGTAAAAATAGGTACATGAGGAGTTAGTTTAGTGATTTCGAATGATAGCACGTGCAAATTCTTAGGGTTAGGTTTAGTATTGTGATCGTTAGGAAGCCAACGCTTACCGTAACAAAAAATCTGTTAGAATGTCTTTCGAAGAAATTTCTTTTATATCTCTTAAAACTGTTCGAGCTTTTGTATCTTTTGGAAAAAAATTGATGTGAAAAGGTTACAAGATCACCCTGACAAAATTTACGACCTTCTAGATGAAATCGGATCCAATTTTGACGTTAGTGAAGATGAAAATTGGGAAGAGTAATGCTGATGCAAAAGACAATATCACTAATAACGACGTACCTGATACCGCAAACTATGAAACAACAACAGTGATGGCATTCCGTTGGCTAGATTTCAAAATCTGCACTGAAAAAAAGGTAGTTTGTCAACAAAAGTGATCTAATCGATGACATAGTTGCTAATGAAGAAAATATCTTGTCAACTCCATAGCAGTACTTTCAAAGGTACTCATTTTCTTAAAATTGGTGCTGAATTTGCAGATCGATACCTACTATATCTACAAAAATCAGGAAAACCTCTATATGTTAAACCAGAACAAATAAAGAAAGTTGTCTAACATTTTCTAGAATTCGTTTGTACCGGAATACTAAACTTCAATGTCTACTTATTCGTACGTGACAGATGCATATAAATTTTCATGTTGTGGACAATTTTTTCGTTGACGATAACCCCAAGAAAAACAAATTACGGAAAATTCAGCCCATAATAGATCTAGTAAGATTATAAGAAAACCAAAATCATCATTATCTGTTGACAAACAGATGGTACCTTTGGTTGAAAGATACCCAGTACAGAGCCTATTGGTTTAAACACACCCTTATTAGGAACCGTATTAGATTTTGGAATATATCAAGGTCCAATAACGGATCTACCAAACAGAAATTTGGACTTTGGGCCATCAATAATACTTCGCCTGCTAGAAGAAAGTTACGTATTTTTTTACTTTTGCACTCTAAATCTGATGGATAAATTAACCGCATTAAATATTTACATTACGGTACAGCAACGCTCAGATCTCACAGGATAAGACAGTGTAATTTCAAGAAAGATAGAAAAGTGGCGGGTGGTGAATCAGAATAATTTGTCAGAAGCGACAAAGAGATTTGTATTACAAAAGAAAAGGATAGTGTGAAACTGGAAGTATCTTGTCCAAAGATTATCAACACGTCGATGTGTATGATCAGATCATGGAAGCAGTTATTCTTCAAAACGCGAAAATGGAAAAGTGGAGTGTCAATTTAAAGTCTCATTGATCGGTGGTATGTTTCAAAATTTTCTTCTGTACATTAATCACTTTATACCCAAACTTGTAAAATTATCTATAAAAGCTCGCTAACTGTCGAATTTCCTCATTTACATTTTGATAATTTTTCCTTGTTAACAGTTCATAGCTGAAGAATTGAATTCAAACAACGCAACGATTGATAATTCAGTTTGCACAACAAAGCACTGCTACCTATAAGTTCCAAATATTCTTCAAAAACTTTATTTTTGGATGCGAAGCAAAACTGTGGTACAGAGATAGCTCCAATCAGAACAAAAATAAAACTTACAAAACAATTTGAATTTTAACAAAATAAGTTCTAGAATTCTTTGACAAAGTAAATTGCTTAAGGTAACTAAAATGCGATCTCACTACAAAAGAAAGGAATTTCATTTAAACGATCAATGGAAAAACCAAATAATCCTAGTAACCCTTCCAAAATGTTAGCTAAGAAAATTCTGCAGCTCGAAAAAAAAATCTAAAGAAGATACTTAGATACTAATTACAAAACACAACTATCTACGCAAACATCTCAGCATGGGAAGATTCCTCACTGTGTAGAGCATTTGGCAAAAAGATAGCAAAGTAAACATTTCGACTAGCCATAGCCGGTCATAGTCATGGCAACGAAGTTTAGAGGTCTTTTAACTATTCAAAATGTTTTCAAATAAACCCCTGGAAGAGAAAGAGTCCCCAAATAAAAGACAGAAACGTCTATACTTCTGAAAAGCTCATTCGACAAGTCCTTCATCGAGGTCACGACCAGTAATGGTTGTACTGGGAAAATTCTTAGATTTACCATTTTGAGAAAATCAGAAATAAAGTATAAGGTAGATTGCTACCAATTTCTACTTTTGATATTTTCCTATCTTCCAAACTATTCTAAATGGTGAGAAAGTAAATCTTGAATTACATCCTTTTTCAGCATAAGCCATATTCCAAAAAAAATAATTATGACAACCCGAGATATCTTACATTTTTCGAATTTGCCGCACTTTGTAAAATGTACAGTGTGCTTGTTTTATTGCGCAACACAAATAACATAAGCATGTTTTCCATTTCTAGACGATTTATAAATAATGAAGAAAATTCTCACTTTTTGAAAAGGATAGTTAAGTCATAGAAAAATCTAAAAAATTATTGATTGACAATTAAATTATTATTATCATTTTTAGTCTAACATGAAAAAATTTGATTTTATCTTATTTTGAGAATAAACAATAATGAAAGGTTAACATTGTTTGCAATATATTGTGTGGCCTATGTAGTATGTTATGTAAAGGGTTTTCCAATAAGAGGTGTTATTTTGATATTCAAAGAAAAGTGCCATTTTTTAATATAAATGATC
>VTPC01005200.1:15753-36310 GCA_011009095.1 Ignelater luminosus
TTCTGGGCTCCGGTAGACGTGCCTTTTGCTATTTTCCAATATAAAATTCCTGGAACCTCAGTCGCAAATATTGGAGTCACACAGTCTCGATTGAGTCAGCTTTAAGCTGGTAAATCTACGAAGTGGAATTTTCCATTGTCCCATAAAACTTTCTGCATTTTTAACCTGTTAGGTCGTGTATCTGACTTTCCAACCCCACTCCAGTAAGTACACATTGCGCAACAGGAGACGCAGAGAGAATAGGCATTACGTTGATAGCTGCGTACTCGAACCAACGTACGGGTCAGTTTCGGCGTTACCCCCTACAAATCCGAATTGGTTACAAACCGAATTTAATTGAAGCGATTCTCTTAGTAAAAGAGAGAGCGGACTCGAGAAATCCTATTTCGTCGGGTCTTTGTCGTGTTATTCACGGAGGAAAGCCGGTTTGTTTACCGAAAAGCGGTGCTTTGGAAGCTTTGTTATTGTGGGAAGCGTTTTTGCTTCAATTACAGTTACGCTGGTATTTCCCAGGAAATAAAAATTGTAGAGGGTAGAAACGCAACAATTTTGGTCCCGTTGGTGCAACGTTAAAGGGTCTGTCGAGAACAGAAACTGCCCGCCTCGTAAAGACTTGAACATTTTGGAAGCTCCGTGATCCGAATGAACTAAGTAAACTTAAAGAGCGTTTGAGACTGAAAGTGATTTTAGTTTATAAAGCTGGTGTATAAACACTTGGATTTTGTTCTTGTGCTTTTTGGTTATTGTTAACAAAAGTGATTGTTCTTTGAAATCTAAGTTCCCTTGAACATTGGTGGGACCAGGCAAACGTGAATGAGCTGCTGTCGTTGGGAATCAGAGACCTGCACATATCACCTGTTTTGTTTTGTTATTTGAGTTATAATGATTGTTTCATTTGATAAAAGACTAGGAGAACGTGGAATTTGTGAAATATTCCATACGAAAACCTTGCTTAGGCAAGATTAGTTTCGTATTTTCTCATTGAATTATAATATTTACGAGTAATATTTTTAACTAATTTGTAACAGGAACGTTCACAGGTAATTTTAGCTGGTGTTTGTTAAATTATTGCAACACAATTAATAACTTTTGACTACTGCTTTTTTGTTATTAGATATAAAGTTTATTTGTTGCTATTTCAAAATTCATTGTCAAGTTTATCTTGTTTTAATTAATTTAATATTTAGATTTTGGCCTTTTGTTCCATATTTTGAAATTTTAACGTAACAGAATCCTTTTTTTTTGTTTATTGTAATAACTTGTTTTTATTGTTATTTTCTCATTATTTGTTTATCAACTTTGTTCTCCAGTGAAGAAATTACTTCATACCTTTTATTGATATTCTTTCGTAGTGTTATTTTGTTTTTTTATATTCTTGTTTATGTGTGTTTAACTCCTTTTTTTATTATTGTTTTAATAAATGTAAGAAAGGTCGATTATTTACATTTTGTTTTCTTTGTAAGTGGATCTCTGGTCCAGACGAAGCAGCGTTAATTTCGTTACTTTGTTCGTTTGGCTATTAAAAAGCACGGTGGTGCTTAGTCTAGATTTCAATTAAAGGTCACATACCTCTGTTCAAGAGAGAAGTAAATATTAAACTGGTATTTCTTTCTTGGATCTTTTTTTTTAAAAAAAGAAGGAAGTTTTCAGAGGACTTCCTTGTCAAAATTAATTAAGACAAATCTCGTGTTTATACAGTTTTTCTTTTTAGTTCGTATTGAGTCTCAATTGTGAAACGTTAAAGCGAGTTTTAATAAAGCTTCCACGAGGTAAGTTACACACAGGGTGAGGTTTCGCAAGAAGCCTATATACAGGGTGTCGGATTCACGAGTAGTCGCGTGACCGACCATCAGAACCCTTCGATCTACGACTGCTGGCGCCCTCTTTTGTGAACATCTATTAGTTTAATAAGAGTTTTGGAAATCGGTGAGCTTCTCTTTGTGCGGCTAGATAAGTTCATTTGAGAATCCACCCCATCTGCGGCATGAGCTACGGGATTTAACATCTACCATTGGTCTGGAAGGGACTTGCGCATACTTTTGAGCATCTTCCCGTTACATAATTTTATAGAGAAAAGTAGATTATGCGCAGTCCACTACGTAGTATTCAATAATTTCTAATTAAAAGCATATTTCGTTTATTATAAACAGTCTTTTTAGACATGGTGATATCTCCCAAATAATAGGATGAACAAAATAAAGGAGGAATAGTAATGCCTGCTGCACGTAGAAGAAAGAGTTGGGAAATTGACGAAATCTAACCTCCCAACCAAATTCTAACTTCTTGAACTTATTCAGTGGTTTGAAAACCACAATAGAAGAAGAGAATATTCTATTTGAATTTGAAGACAAGTGAAGGAAGGAAACATAGCTACTAGCGAGTTGTTTACAATGTCGTTCAGATAATCATTCAATTGCAGCATTATTTTGCATAATTGTTTGGTAAAATAATCTTTTAATAGTTTTATCATGTAGCAGCTATTCCGAAGACCAAAGGTTAGGCAACACGGTCTTGAATTTACATTAGGCTTCTAGAATCGCTCTGTATATATCATCAGTAATTTTGGTAAAGGCGATTCAATGAATAATTAAATAAAAAAAGATAGAGGCTAAATAGTCTAATATGCTACCATTTAAGAAATTAATTAAGAAACTATAAAATTGTTGTGATGAGAGCTCATTGCTTAACTAATAATTTTTACTGAAACAGTCCTTTCATATTCCTTTTTGTTTCCAAAATAAAAACATCTGTTTGGAAATATCGGGATACCCTGTATAATAAAGACAGAACTTGTAAATAAATTCAACTGTATGAATTACTGTATGTGATAATAAATTATAAATGTAATTGGATTTAGAGGAAAATTAGAAGCTCTAATCTTAGCTTGTGTACACAATCATAAATAATAAACATTCCTTAAGTAAACGCACCTTAGGTACCTAAATTACTAAAGTATACTATGTTTATTAGATAAGTACCTATTATTACATAACCCTTTCCGCTAACAAAGTAATTAAACAAGTTTAAACTAATATTCTAGAATATACTACATAAATACTCGAATAGTCGACTAGTACGAGGAAATGCAAAAATCACCTTGAAAACAGTCTCCATAAATATCTTCACGAATGTTTCGGAAATCTAAATTCAAACTTTTGATGTTTATAAATGAAACTTAGTTTTTGTATTTTTAGCGGGTTGTGAATCATAAATTTCTCCTATATAACTCATAAAAGCAAAGTTTAAAAGTAAGTGACGTACTTCATTCAAGTACATAACGTAACATAACCCTTTTTCACGACAACATCATACCTCATTAAATTCCAATTTACAGATGAGCGAATCTGAACCAAAAGACACTAAAAACAGGTCATATATCACCAAGAACCATAACAGAACTTAGAGCTAATTACAACACTTTGACGCCGTTTGAAACTCTAATGGCATGAATTAAGGCTTTGTTACTCCTATCAATCGATATCTATAGATAATTGCGTTTGTCACCCGTAATCTATTAAAACATAAAACATAACAGCTTTCCTCGAATGTATGAAACAGCATGAACTCGATAAAATATTGGCCATTATTTTCGCTGATATATGATACCTGCTTTGTTTCACACCCAATTGGTACCTATTGAATTTAACATTTCATGCGGTTATTTATCTTTTTTTCTAACAATAAAAAAAACCTTTAACACCTTTTCTTATATAATAAAACATTGATACTAAGCATTTTGGATTTATGGTCGCATTTCCACACAAATCTTAAAAGACCTTATTGATTTTGTAATTTGGACGAGGGTAGTTGCTGGAGAAGACAAATGCGAAATTTAGAGCAATTATCAGCTTTTCTTAAACCTTTTGATTGTTAACATGCGATCTACACTCATTAACAACAATACTAATGACAGTTACTAAACACAATGCAAGTGATTGATTTAAATATACTCAGTCCTTTCTTTGTTGGGTGAATAGCTAGAAGACTTTTCATCAGTATCAATACCTCAATGTATACCTAGATAATTCTTGTCGGTATGGAAATGTAGACAGAATGCAGTTGTGTATTATACTTAGTTTCTAAAAATTCGTTACATCTATGATCTGATGCAACTTGATCAGGAGGTCAAAAACGCCTTTAAAGATGATTACCATAATTCTAGAATTCCAGGACAACTAGATGGGATTGTAAATTTAGAACACGACAAAAAATATATCTGAAAATATTTTAAGAAGCAGAAAGCGGTGGAGAATACAGTGTGTTCAATGAAGAATGGGACAGCGCGATATCTCGGGAACGAATGCAGATTTTAGAATTCTGAAAACTTTGTTCTATGTTAAATGTAGGGTAGGGGCACATATTTTGTGATAAAAAGCTTTTAAATTAAATACGTCACCGCCAGATGGCACTACCTAACTTAGTTTTTTTAAATGGTATACCCTACTTTTTATGCGATTTTTGGAATTTGCAACATATCTGTGATAACTTTCCTTATAACTGCTACCAACCTATCTTGTTTACTTTTCGGGAAAATAATATTTTTTATAAATCTAGCACAAAGATTGTATTCTGTAGAGATAATAGGCAAATTCTTCTACATTTCTGGAAGGTGTATCGTAGACTACACTTTTTAAATGTCCCCAAAGAAAGTAGTCTAAAGCAGTTAAAATTTGGAGAACGAACTGGCCATTTTCTAAAACCATTAGTACCTAGTATCTATCGTCTCGAAAATACCCTGTTCAGATGGTCTGCCTCAAATTTAAATTAACATTCACAAGCAAAAGAGGTAGCTGATGTATTAGGGTATTTCCGAGACGATGGATAGGTACTAATGGTTCTAGAAGATGGTGTAGTGTAGTCTACGATACACCTTCCAGAAATGTAGAAGAATTTGCTTGTTATCTCTACAGAATACAATCTCTTATATCTCTGTGTTAAATTTATAAAAATTATTATTTTTCCAAAAGTAAACCAGATACGTTGGTAGCAGTTATAAAAAGAGTTATCACAGATATGTTGCAAATTCCAAAAATTGAATAAAAAGTAGGGTATTCTATTTAAAAAGATTGAGCTAGGTAGCGCCACCTGGCGGTGACGCATTTAATTTAAAAACTTTTTATCACAAAATATGTGCCCTTACCTTACATTTATAACGAAGTTCCCAGAATTTTAAAATCTGCATTCGTTTCCGAGATATCACGCTGTCCCATTCCTCGCTGAACACACTGTATAATGAGAAGATAGCTTATTAACTACAAAGAAAATAAGACAGGAACAATAAATCTGCCTAAAATTATAAATGAATACTAGGCTATTTTGTGTTTTTGATTGATAACGTAATAAAATCTAGAAAAATAAAAAATTGTCCTACAAGATCTACTAATGATATGATTAATGCATGAATATGTTCCAGGCTTTTATCTACCTTTCCTCTCTGTACCGTAGAAAAATGTAATTCGATGCTATTCAAGGTTGGTTTTGAAACTCTGAACCAGTCAAACCTCTATTACATACGTAATGTTAAGTTACTGTAGATTATACGTAGTAATCAACTTAACAAATGAAGGTTTCCGCTCCAATGGGCAGTGTTGTAGCTACTTTTGAGCATGCTGGGCAAAAACTTCAGAAGGGCTCATCTACTGAATTTTTAGAGTTCTTAAAAAGCTGACCAAAGAATTGTTAACAGGCCCCTTGTTTTTTGACACATCTGATATATTTTATATCCTATATATGTTGAATGCTTTCTGCTTTCACAACACTGGTAACTATAAGTTCTTTTTTACATTCTACGTAGATAATAATAGTCAGATGATGCTACATCTGGACTATACAAAATGCTAAATAGATGTTTCACTAAATCATTATCTCTGAGCCTCAAAAAGTACTGAAAAATCGTTTCTGTCTCCATCTTGGATAATTCTCTATTGATTCACGGTAGCAACGAAATTGGGCCAACCCGAATGACACTTTAAGTAAGAAATACTAAGCTTCCAGGAAACAATACAGAGTAGTTTCTAACAAGTCAAACGTTTGGGGTCCTGGATGGGTCTTGTTTTGTCAATATATGTATAGTAAAATTAAAGTACAATCTGTATTCTCTCTTTTCAACGTTATTAAGGCTGTGGTATCGGTTTTCAATTCTTAAATCTCCCATTTGCTTTCTAGAAAAAAAAAAACGTTTTGTGATCAGGAACATCTTGTAATTCAATATAAACATATTAATTTGGTTTGAATAGTCTACTTTGTTACCATGCACGCTTCTCGACAGTATTGCTAGCTCGGAGAATAAATGCAATTATTATAGTTCGGCATAGTGGACTTTATGGTAATGTCAGGTTTAGATCTAAGAATCCGAAAGAACTTCAAAGGATTTTCTCCAGCGTGTTTATCATAGTTGGGGCGTGTGATGCATCTTAGCATGTCATAATGAGACCGCGTGGCGCTTATTAGCTTCTTGTCGCTATTTTTGCATTACAGTTGTGTACTAGATGGCCTGGCACGCAAAACACTATAGATTCAGCTTTTTGAGTTGTCTATACCATTGTATACATAAAATGCGGTGTTTTCGTTTGCTATTGCGGCGTGTTATAAAATACCGATAATACGACAGAAGCAATATCAGAATTTTGTTACATATTTTAATCTGTCAATTGTTACAAAAGAAACGGGTTATTTTACGCTATGGAGAAGATTCCTTCGAGTCTTGAAGCGTGCTCATTACCGATGCCAACATGTATTTATTTCAAACAATTAATAGCTGATGTTGGTTAATCTAGAGACGCATTTAGACTTAAATCTGAAATGCAAACTCCTAAATCCTGATACATTTTATGAGAAATACAATCTAAAATTCCAGAGCAAATGTGGGCGTCTTTGTTTGACCATAAAAATAAACGCATAGTTATCAGTAAGTGTAAGCCTTTGATTTATTTGATACGCTTGAGAGATTCTCGACATAACTAAATAACTCAAAAACAGAATTCAACAAAACTTAGGGCACCTGTTTCTCTTGACGTAGGTGTGTGAGTTTGTTATATGGTTTAAGAGTTATTTAGCTTCAAATGAATGGCTACATAAGAATTTTGAAACACGATACTAGAATTTTTTATAAATAGTTAAGAGTACTTTTGAGATGATTCTCGTTCACATGCGGTGTGGCAGAATTAAGTATCAATAAGGAAGTTCCTAGAAAACTCGATCATGGTAAAGAATTGATAGAAATTGAGTGCTTTGTTTTGGCCTTGAGTTCTAATAGAAAAGTGAATTGGAAACATTCAGATTCTTTTTTTTTCTTAAAAATTCTGAGCACAGGAATACTTTCTCTCTCTCTCTCTCTCTCTCTCTCTCTCTCTCTCTCTCTCTCTCTCTCTCTATATGTTGTTCTTGCTATAGGTAATTTTGCAGAGAAACAGAGGAGTTGAACATTTTAGGAATCTTGTACAACACCTACGCAATAAAACAAGTTTTCCAGTGTAAACATAATCTAAACAAAAGTTTTTGTGCCAACTGTGGTACAAACTGATACAGATATCAAGAAGTTCAACCACAACTCCATCTGTGTGTTTACTTTTTCTTATTGTCTTTGTGGTTCGGTATCATATTTACTATTGATTACTTATAATACAATACGTGTCAACAACGAGTAAAATCTGGATGTTGTTGTCATTTGCTTGTTTGAGTCTAACATAAAAAAGTAATGATAAGAATTGTTTTGTTCATTAACATAGAAAAACACTATTGTGTCAGAATTGGTATTGCAGTTACACTTAGGGAGGAAAAACAGTGACTTTTAAAAAGCTATGCCTTACCTTCTCCTCTTACAATTAACTATTCGTCTGCATTCCAAAATCAGTGGCAGTTGTTTGGTGTAGATGTAGATGAATAAACAATAATAAAAATATTTTCCAATAACTATGAACATTTAAGCAAAAAGAAATTTTGAAAATAGTTAACAACTGCAAAAAATATTTAAGTTTGTAAAATTACGGTAGGTACTATGGATTAAATAATAATTCTACATAAAAGATACATATAACGTAATAGATAAGTGATAAAATAAATTGATATTACCTTCAATTTTTAATTTGTAGTAAATATCAACTGTTGACATAAACACCGCCATTGTGATTATTGATTAAACAAAAAAGTAAAAAACAAAACTTCTTACGGATTCTGAAACTCTAATAAGCGTGTACGAGTTATCGCCACATTATCATTAACACTATCATTGTTCAAATAAGAACACCTAATGAAATAGCCAAAGATGACTTAATCTTAAAAGTTGAATACACAATTTTTTGCATTCCACAGATATTGCTCTTATATTTATTAGTAAAACATTTCTTTATCTTGATGATAAGAGCAGGTGATAAAACTAACATTCTCTTTAATAAAAATTCTGTTTATTCTTTGCCTATGTAAACAAACCTAGAAAGTGTATTTTCAGCAATTGACCCCTGATAAAAAATATTTAATTCAATCAGTTATTTTGTATTTTGATAGATTAGTAGAGATACAAAAATATAAAAATAGAATATTATACAAACGACCTGTTATCTGATCGTAAATTACTTAACTTTATGGAAACGCTTGAGTCTACTTACAGTAATCGAGACACCTACCTCAAAGTATGCTTGTTGCATTCCGTTGATTATACCGATTGCTAAATTTATTGGTAGTAAATTAATATAAACACATGCTATAACAACGGTTCGTATGTAGTTAGATTATTTGTATTCTATCATCGACTACATCCTAATTTTCCATCTTTATTTCCATTATCTTAGAAGCTTGTCTCTAGAGCAGATTCGAGATACCAAGATTAAAAGAATTCTAGTATGTACTCAGCTAAGTAGAGAACTAACATAGAAGCCCTTGCTATAATCACTAGGATTTGTGAAGATAATAATTTTGTACACACTAAGATGGCGGCTAATAATATTTCTCTATGAGAAGCGGTTAATATTCATTTGAATATTCAGATTTAAAGAGTTACTGAAATGCAAATAATTAAGATTTCTATTAAAAGATTTTAGAAATAAAACCTGCTGCAGTAATAAAGAATTGTGGGTTTCTCCAGCGCTTTCTCCTAAATGATAATATGTTAGGGTAGTTTTATCTGGTTATAAATAAATAATAACACACGCTTGCTCAGATACAGCAACAGTACGTGCATCATAAGGCTAACAATATCTTTTTCAAAGCTTGCCAAAAGCTTTGGCGTAAACACGAGACATTTCTAGATCCAAGGGTCCGTTCCGTGGGGAAATTCAGGATTTCCGTTTCCGGACTATTTTAGCCATTCCTGTTGTTGTAGTTACATAATATAATATTCCAACAAGCATTATACTAATGCCTTACATAAAATCAATAATCTTCAAATTTACAAACAAAATATAATAAAATAATCACCAAAATAATAAAGTAGTCCCATCCTTCACCAACAACGGCTAGACAGAATAGAGACAAACAAAAACATTTGAAAAGACTTGACGTTAAAATTCGCCAACGTCAGCCTCTTTCTGCTTGCAGAGTAGCTGTCGTCCTTGTTGAATAGGGGCGTCAAGCGACAAAAAAGGAACAAATAAAATTTTTATAGTGTTTACGTACGTAGACGGATCGTTGACTGTCAACAACCCTTTCGTCTGATGTAAAGATTGCAAAGTAATGTTTGTAGACACTTTACCAAAGATCTTTATTCAATTTCTCATTCAATTTGTACAAAACAATGGAAATTTGTTAGGGCATTTGTTGTGGAAACTTAATGCTAAATCTTATTTTACGCCACGTTTTATTCTATTAGGTTATAGAAGTCGTATTTGAAGCTAGACAGTTTATTAATTGTAAGTGAAAGCTTTTTCTTGTAATTTATAATAGTACTATTGCCATATTTAAATTCAGTAACGACGAAAATGCTAATTGCAAAATCTCTCGAAATTTAAAAGTTACTTCAATTTTTGAATGCTTGTAAAAACTGAATTATAACAATTTTAAAAGCAAGTCCTATTTAACCTCAATCAATTATGTAGAGGTAGAAACTTTGAAAAGTCAATATTTTAGTAGTGTATAAAATACATTAGAAAGTTATTAATATTTATAAATCTGCTTTGAGACATTTCTTATAAGTACAGTGTGTTCATTTTCAAACGACCGTTAACGTTTTATAAACAAATGCAAATATGAGAAAAAGGCAAAGCACGCTGTATTTTTCTAAATTAATTTTAGTCTGAATAATTTGTATGGTATAATACCATATGTCAAACAACTGTAACAATACGATTCGTTATACACCGTAAAGCCTCTTTGATCATGTTGACATCTTAAAAAAAATGAAAACGAGAAGAATGTCAATGTTTATTATATCCGCTGAAAAAATGGAGAAGCAAATTTTCAATCTAATCAAAACATTGGTAGTTGCAAGCAGAATCTGTTGTCTTGAGGACGTCGTCTGAAACCATCCCTCATTTGTTATAAGGTAATAAAAACAAAAGCATCAACAATTAAAGACACGTGTCTCGGCTGACATTGTACAATAATGTAATCCCTCTTTCCAAGTTTTCGATAACCTACAATAAGTAGAGATTATATTGCTTTCAGCATAAAAGTATTCAACCTAAATATAACCCTTTTTCATAGCCCTATAAAATTTCCGTTGAATACTAGCTGGAAACCACTGCAGCATGGATTGTATACTACAAGTTTTAAATTAACGAAAACTAACTTTAGCTTGAATGCATGTGTTAGCTGTTGAATCAACCAAAGCTAACTGACCGCATTTACGAAGGTTATATTGCGTTTTTGGTTTTCATACTGTAGTACTTTCTTTGACTTTCCTAGAGAAAGTTAATCTAATTGCAAAGTCAGGGTTTGTTCTCTACCAGACCATCTGTGCTATCCCACGTTGATTCTTGTTTTTCTCCAACACACCTGCTATTTTCCGTAGCCACATGTCGTTTTCCCAAGCTACCTAAGGAGACGGGTGGGACGGCTGATTCGCCTTTCACGGCAAGCGACGATGGAGCAATAAATTTTAAAAATTTAAAGTGGACGCAGAAAGGGTTGCCTAAATCATACAGATAAATATTCAGGTTATAACAACAAAAAAGTACTGGTATACATACCAACAAATGTATAAACATAAAGCAAAACTGCAAAGAGTAAAGTTAGGACTTCATAAGAGCAATAAGAAGTAACCAATTGGTTTCAGATAAGAATTCTCTAATAGTCTCAAAGTTGAAGATTCCAAGGGTAAATAGTTTATTTACTCAAAAGTTGAAATAAACAGATTTCTGAGTTTCCGCTACACTTTTAATTATTTAACTTATTATCTATTAACAGTTTCAAGTTTCAAAAAACAAACCGTGATAATCCTAAACAAGCCTGCAAAGTTTAGTTTTCAGTTGATGTTTTATTTTCAAGGTCTGTTGTATATTTGCACAAACAAGGTAGGGGTTTTTGTAGTTCAATTCTTTAACCAAAGTCATGTTTGTTGAAGTTTGAACGCATAATGTTCACAAACGAGCAGCTATTGTTAAACACAACATTCTGTACTATATTATCTTAACATCCCAGTAGAAAGGCTCAGAGCAAATCTGGCAGAGTAAAGTGGTAGGAGATACATTTTCGGGTCTATAAAACTCTCCCATTTAACTGCAAATTTCTTAGCATCCGTTGAAGCAAGCGAACCATGCATAGTTATCTTCTCATTCGATACATGTTGATTTGGACAAGATCGTATGAAGCAAAAACTCAATGAAATCAAGCCAAAACTCCTTTTAAAATAAAACAGGATACTTACTATCAAACATGTTGACTAGCATGCTAGGCAACAGCGCTTGTGAAGTGAAAATAGTGTGTTGGTAGGCTCGTCAACATGCTCTAATGTTGTAGGCTTGTCGAAAAACGCCAAGAAGCCACAAAATAAGCTCAACATGGTTGTGAGTTGGTAGGTCTCAAGAAGCAGCAACGATTACGCTAACAGAAAAAGGCAAAAGTGTCTTTATTCAAGAAAAATTAAATTCTCCTTAAAAAGTAAATTAAAGTTCGACGGTATGTGTATACGTGGAAATTATATTAACCAACATGTTGCCAAGCATGCTAACGGCATAGGTAAAACTGTTTTAGTACTGAGAGTGGATTAGAAAACTAAGAAAACTGTTTCTGTGTTTAACTATATTGTCCAAAGATAACACATGGGCTAAAAAATCCCAGGCCTAACAAATAGATGGCGCTAGTTCTATTGCATTCACCGCTTTTTCAGTTAGTACTAACCTTCAAAAGACAGCTGTTAAAATTTCATGATATTCTATTCATTATTTTGTGAGTTATTGTGCTAAGAGTGACGCTACTTTTGTTATTTTCAAAACAATGGATCAAAAACAATTTCGTGTTTTAATTTTACACTGCTTCTTGATGGGAAATGGCTTGAAAAGTGTTATGGGGACTCCGCTCCATCAGAAACAACAATAAAACGTTGGTTTGCTGACTTCAAACGTGGTCGTAGAGACACCGATGATGCAAAACGCAGTGGACGTCCAAATGAGGCGGTAACACCAGAAAACATCAAAAAAATCCACAAAATCGT
This sequence comes from Ignelater luminosus, assembly GCA_011009095.1. NCBI lineage: Eukaryota > Metazoa > Arthropoda > Insecta > Coleoptera > Elateridae > Ignelater > Ignelater luminosus. The sequence continues at coordinate 28,337 of VTPC01005200.1, forward strand.
TTTGAATGATCGAAAAGTGAAGTTGCGTGAGTTAGCTGACATCGTAAAGATATCAAAAGAACGTGTTGGAAAGATATTGCATGAGCATTTGATTATGAGAAAGCTCTGCTCAAAGTGGGTGCCGCGTTTGCTCACTGTTCACCAAAAACAAGAACGTGTTGATGTTTCTGAGCAGTGTTTGGCCATGTTTAAACGTAACAAACCGGAATTTTTGCGTCGATATGTGACAATGGATGAAACATGGATCCATCACTTCACTCCGAAATCAAAACGATCGTCATCTGAGTGGACAGCAACTGGTGAACCTCGTCCAAAGCGACCGAAAGCACAACAATCGGCTGGAAAGGTTATGGCCTCGGTATTTTGGGATGTGCGTGGTGTAATATTCATCGACTATCTTGAGAAGGGAAATACCATCAACAGTGAATATTATATAGCGTTATTGGAGCGTTTGAAGACCGAAATTGCAAAGAAACGACCGAATATGGCAAAGAAAAAAATTTTGTTTCATTAAGACAACGCACCGTGTCACAAGTCAATCAAAACAATGGCAAAACTACATGAATTGAACTTCGAATTGCTCCCACATCCACCGTATTCGCCAGATTTGGCTCCCAGCGACTACTGGCTGTTCGCAGACCTAAACAAAATGCTTGCCGGTAAGAAATTTCGCTCGAATGAAGAGGTTATCGCTGAAACTGAGTCCTATTTTGAGGCAAAAGATAAATCGTTCTACAAAAGTGGTATTGAAATGTTAGAGCGGCGCTGGAATGATTGCGTTGTTCTTGATGGAAATTACGTTGATGAATAAAGCTAATTTTGAACAAAAAAAACCGTGTTTTCTTTGTTAGGCCTGGGACTTTTCAGCCCATGTGTTATATCATACTTTAAGTTTGATTTAATTTTAACACCACTGTAACAGATTACTGTTTTCAAGACAACTCAACTAATTTGAGTTCTAAACATATTTACCAACTTAGTCTTAAGTCAGGTCTTTCTAAAGAGTAAATATTGACTTAAAATGTCAAACAAGTCGATATTCTCTTGGGATGTAAATTAATTCACGGGTAGTACGGGAACTGTATTTGGTTCTTATAAATTAGTGATAGTTGCCTAAATTTTTTGCAGGTTAAGGCCATTTAAACAAATTTCTTGAGTTTTCAAACTGCCTTTCAGTATCTTCTAAAACTTGAAATCGTATATCCAATGCCTGTGGTCTTCCTAAAACACTGCATTTTAACTTGGATTCTCAATTTTGACTATAGGGTTTCAAATAAGTTTTTCCTTTTTGCTGATAGATGTCACCAACAAGAAACTGTAATCACAGCAGGAATTTCATTTTTCTTGGTAGATGATCTACGATCTTGGAGATAGTTGACATCAACTGCTTCCGTTGCAGATTTTTTTGAATGAGTATTTTGCTGACAGCCTTTCAGATTAAAAAAAACACATTTACGTTCTGTTGATTTAGAGTGCGCTTTCCATTTTTATAATCAGTCAGTGCAAAACTGACTTGGTAAAATGTTCGGATTAATAACTTTTGATAGATATTTAGATTAAAACGAAACTATAAATCCGAAAGTTTTTCTAAAACACGTTTGAAGTTGCTTAAAAATCTTTAATTCTAAAAGTAATGTTATGCGTACAGATATCGTGTTATTTTGTTTTCAAATGTATTTTAAAGTTCTTGACTTGTCATCCTTACAGCAGTTTTACATGGACGCCCTCGCTGTCTCGACGGTTGTCGCGTTGCCACCCTTTCAATGTGAAAATGATATTTTATGATTATTTTTTGTAAAGGCTTTTATCTTTTTTGTTTCTTAAAAACAAACCGCCAAAACTACTCAAATGGGTATTTTGTGTTTTATAAGCGTTCTACACCAAATAACGACCAATTTAACAATCGAGAATATTTAAGAAATAAACGCAAAAAGGCCGTTTGAAACCCGCATCGCCTGAAACTCCATATAAAACAAAATAACAAAAAAATAAAAGGGCAGATATTTTTCCCTTGATAAAATTAACAGCGATATAAAGCTTTTATACTTTGGTGATGCGGTGTTTGCACAAAACTGCTGATTAAATATATTTTGTTAAATGTAAATCGTTTAAGCCGGTTCTGTACTTTAAAAGCAGTATATTCAACTACTGTCTTATCTTTTAAACGATTAAACTTCCGCTTGACAAAAACCCAGACGTTTTTGCTGAAGTTTTATAAAAAGCCCTATTTACGCAAGTCTTATACCATTAATCATTTACAACTGAAAAAGAAGAAAAGATTTGTTGTCACAAAAAGCGTACGTTACGATTTGATATTTTCGAAGTTTAAGAAAGACAAGCAATGTGCGAAAAGAGAAACGAAATGTTTCGCAATTTGCGGTTAAATGGCAGTAGCATGCGGGTGTAGATAATTTGTGTTGAATACATTTTCTCGATAAAAACGTTCAGCAGAATGCTTCCCTTCCCCTAAAATATTTTAAACTGAAAATTTGAATTTTAAAAATTTACCGAGTTTATAAAATGATTTTACTTGGTGATGTAAATCTATTTGCATTAAATTTCCTAATCTCTCTCCTAAAATGTAAATATCGAATGAATCTAAAAGTTTTCAAAATCCAAACAAATCTTAAAATGAAACAATAGGTACGATTACATACAGTAATTTATACAGGAAACCTGGCTGTGTGGTTTACATAGGCAGATGAGCGAACCATTTACATTTAACGGTTAAACAAAAGGAAGACAGATAAAGTTAATTAAATACGTTTTACACTTCAGTTGCATGCAAATCTGTACGTTTTAAAATATATTAAACGGTAAAAAGTGGCATTTTTCATATAGTGAAACTTTCTGATCTTCTGAAAATCGCACAGTACCGCATTAGTTGAATCGTTTAAGAAGGTATAAGAAATTACATTAAAAGGAATGTTCCTTCCACTTTAAAAGGATTGGCTTCTCTTCAGTTTTATAGACCACGGTCATTAACTTGATTTTGTTAGACGAATAATAAGATTATGTAAAGCTAGAATTTATTTAGAAAGATTGATGGTCTATTAGGTTTTATACGAGTGTAGGTAATGTAATTTTCACTAACTTGTGTCGTTCGTATTTTGGCTTTCTGCTCAATGAAATACACTAAATAAATAAACGGTACTATGCATTATCCATTTCTAAATTGAAATTCTAAAGCTTTTCTTCCTTAATTCTACCATGTTCCACTTTTACTAGGTCTCTCTGACACGAATTAGCATAATACTCTGTGCGAAGTTGGGAATCAGAAGATGACACCAAAGTACAAAACTGAAAAGTGAGAATGTCAATTTTAAAATGACAGAAATATATTCTTTAGCTGAAAGTTGAATGGCTTAATAACGAATGAGATGAAAAAGATGAACCAGAAATACCAAAACTCGCACTGACAGGATTTTGGGTTGATCTGAGGATTTTATGTTTTAAAGTCTTCAGCAGCGTTCTAAATAATTAATTTATTAATATTTTAAGACCCCAAAATTTTAAGATCTTGAGATTTCAAGTTTTTATCAGCTTAAAAGTGTTCAGATCTACACATCATCACCAAAAATGTTAGTGAAGTTACACTATTTGCGTCATACTGCCTATTTAATTTCCTTTGTAAAGCAGAGATTTTGATCATTTATTGAACTGTACTAAATAGATCAACCAATCCGATTTATCTTTTTAACTTAAACTGTACAAGCCTCCGTCAAAAAAAACCATCTTCTTATCACTAAGGTAACAAACGGAAATCTTTTGTTTCAGCAGACTTCAAAAGCAACGGATCTATTACTATTTTTAAACCTTTTTCTGCCTCTGTTGAAGTCCTACATTTTAAATTTTAGTTTCGTTTGCTCCTCATAATTAGTAGTTTAACAAAGGTAGGTAAATTTTCTAATTTTTTTATAAAGATTATTTACAATTTTAAAATAACTGTTTAACAGTGTATTTCTTACACAATTTCTCAAAGACCTTTATATTGTATTATACTGCTTTTGATCATTATTGGTTCTCTTTATCAAAGTTTCGAAGAGCTCTTTCCTTTGGTCAATGGTGCACAGGTAATCTTATTTTCCATTGCTTTGTAATATTACTTGAAATTCTGAATGTTGTTGCAGGTCGATATATTTAAAGCGATCTACTTATTTTGAAGGTTCTGAAGGTACATATATACCTAAAAAAATACTATTTATTATAATATACTGATTTATGTTAACATTTTTAGACCGCGATTCCATACTTATGTAGATCTTATGTAATCATTCGATGGAATAAGCAAATTTCTCGTTAAATTATAATCTAAGGAAGCACAAACAGTACATCTTTTGTAAAAGAAAGTAAAACGTAATAGAAGAAAATTTATTTACAAGCTTTGTAATTAATTTTAAATTTTGTTTTGCTCTTAGAGAAAACGGCAAATAAAAGAATAACAAGTATCGGTGATTTTCTGATATTTTGTAGTCAAGTGGTTCATTTTAATTTTATTTGGTTCACTGAAAAGGAACTCCAAATCGAATCAAGGAAAGCAAAACATTGTTTTTGCAAGGAGAACAGAAATATAACGCTGCTTTATTGATTTGCGACAAATGAAAGAATTTATTTTTAAATTCGAAAATGTCTTGGTACGTAGTAAATACGGGCGTGTCAACTAAGAGTCTGCACAAATTTAAAAATTGATTAATTATTTAACAGAGATATAAAATAATTTGGCAGCAGCAGCAGTAACAAATTAACACAATCAACATCATTTTGGCATGTAGTTTAGTCATCAATGTCTTAAAGCACTCTACTGTGAAATGACGAAGTTTCTGCTTCCTACCCATTGATGCCAAAACCTTCTATCGATCTAAGTTGGGTGTGGTCACATAATTTCTTCATTTAGCTTCTATCCAACATATTCATGCGTAATCTCAATCTTCCTTCCAAGTTTTCTATATGACTGTCCAAGTTTCCAAACAGCCGCACTTGCAAGTTCTTTCTTCTTCCTTCTCGCCATCTTTCTAGTTTTTCTACCAATACTGGATAATCTGCCTAAAAATATCATAGATAGTCGTACGTAGAGCCTCCACTGCTTTAAAATGAGTGACAGTAAATAGTTTTCCACATTCACCATGTTTCAGATAAAACTCACCAATTAATTTTTCGCAACTATCTTCATTAAGTTGTTCCATATTTGTTGTTAATAGTTAAGACGTTAGACTTTTTGATGCAATTAGCAGGTGTGTAAAAATATAAAGCAAGTAACGTTCTGTCCAAAAGCTACTGCGTTTAGTTTTGCCAGGTAAGAAAAGTTTGCGCAGATCTTTAGTTGACACACCCAAATATTTACTAAATAAGTAATAAAAGAGTTGATCCCTTATTCTCACGGTATTTAACGAAAGTAAGTTGTTGTTGTTTTGTGGCTAAGATTTCAGATCGTGGTTTCCTTGGATCTTGTAGTTTTAACTACTATGGTCATTTCGCTGCCACCTAAAATTTAGCCAAACCCGAGGTTTTCTAACCCCATAACGTGCAACTTATTGTAGTCTCACGGACTCACTGCCTTACGTCCATCCCGGATGTAAACATATTATTGTGATTGGAAAAACAGCATGTAAAATAAGCACTGTTTCATTAGGAATGATAATTTTCTGTTAATTTCAAAGATTGTACTCAAAAAACAGTAACTATAACTTTTCTTGGTGTTTTCTACATGAAAATTCTGTTTCAATGATCGTAATATAAGTTAGCAAAGAATAATCTCTTATGGTATACTTGTTTGATCAGTTTTGGATTAGCAAACTTAAAGTCTCTTTCTGAGAGGTTACAAACTATGAATAAACCAAAAGCTCAGATTATCAACAGGAAAAGCAATCAGTCAAGAAAAGTTGCATTATTGAACACATACGCATGTGCATCTGCATTGAATAAAGAATCGAAGAGTATCAAAATATATAGCGTGTTCCATTATAGAAAATCTTGATATGGGTTGCTATTTAATAGACAGCACATTGAAAAATAATGCAAAAAGGACTGTAGTGGTTTGTCTACAAGTAACACCTGTTTTGACCAAAGTTTGGATAATCCCATCCTTTTTTTAAACTCTTCAACAAAGCAAAAACGGGCAAACACTTAAAGAAAACGGTTTTGTCGTGCAAAGTAAGTTTGTCGTTGTTGCTTTGCTACACCCTGCATAAGGCAGTTACTAAAACACCGAAAGAAGATGCGATTCGATTAATCAATTGAATTACAGTTAGACCTGGAGGTGGTATCCACATCTCTTAACATTTTTGTATACTCCATGCCTACTTTTGTCTTGTATTTTCTTTTTTGGACTATGCAATCTTGTCCTTTCTTCTTTTTGTCTCCACCTGTATAGATCCCATCTGGATTTTTTAATTTTTCTTCTCGTCTTTCTTCTTTTCCAACCTGTTTTTTTCTCCCTTTTCCAATCTTTTCTATAGTTTCTACTCTCTTTTATCTACACTGTGTAGATGTTACTCAAGTTTTTTAATTTTCTTGGATTCTGCAAATTTTGTTCGGTATCTGTCCTCTTGTCCAAATTAAGTTCGGGTTCTTCATTTTTTGGTAAATTCCCGATTGCAAAGGTTTTTATTGTGTTTGTCTTAAGGACATATGAAAAATCACAGGGAATACTTGTATGGGAATATCACATTGCACCTTACGGTAATAGAAAATTTATGAAACTACAATTAAAGTAAAGTTTTAATACACATTTTAGTTGTAATATGGAACCAAACTGCCTTTGTAGCAAACTTTAAAAGATCGCCAAGACTCCAAAAATAGACATGCCAAACATAGGGGTTTTCCCTCGGGCTCAATCAAAATTCCACCCCTTTAATTAACCGTCTCGCGTGGTGAAAAACTTGCACACCTACACGCGGCAGCCCTATATGGTACTAGTAAGTAATTAAGTAGTGGGTATCATTCCTATTATTACATGCAGCTGTAGAAAAATCAGGTTTCGTCAATTATTTAATTTGCATTCTAAATTCCAGTAAATTCAGTTTTCATCTTATGAAGAATAATTGATAAACTATGTAAAATAAACGTCCGCCTGAAATGCCCAGTTAATAATAATTTACAAATATTTGTAGTCCTCTAGACAGATAAAATTGCTCTTGATTCTTAATCAAATAACTTAAACGTGCAAGATAGCATGAAGAATTCGTGTAACTTTACGTAATTGGAACTAAATCCCAAACCTATTCTTACTTATGAAAGGCTCTAATTTAATTTTACTTTATTACTACCTTCTTGAAATTTAATTACTTCAAGTCTCAGGTACAAAGATTGACCTTTAATTCGAAATTGAGTTAAAAATTCAACGTCAAGCAGAATGTAACTTTTCTAAATGCGCGTTTAACTGTGCTTTCAGTGATTTCTATTTCCAACAAATAAAATAATGTCTTTAAAAACATTAAAAATGAATAAAATCAAATCCGTTTTGCTTTTTATAATTATAAAATGGGAGTAAATCTAAAGTAATTTAGTACCTCTTGTTTTAAAGTTAATAATAAACTACAAGACATCGCAAATAATTTAATCTGAGTTGAAAATCTTGAATAACAACACTAATACAATCTTGTATAAATTTTAACATTTTAAATTTCTTAGTCGATTGAACCTATCTAATTATATTTGTGCTGAGCCAAATGTAATCGCGAATGCTAACAAATCGTATATTTTAAACTCCGCGTTGCTACAAAAGGAAATGCTTATTAAGGTTCCTCATCTGAATGCCGAATTGCTAATTATACTGCCCTTCATTATGCAGGGTCGTTTCAGGCTACGTTATACATGTACACAAACCAAGTTTTGTGTAAATGTTATGTAAAATTATGAGGTATATAGTACTTTTGTTATGCAAAAATTAGCAACCACATTTACTACTACTTTGCTGAAAATACACCTTATAATCGGATATTAAAATTCATATACTTACTCGATTCGATAGCACTA
>VTPC01005201.1:0-28266 GCA_011009095.1 Ignelater luminosus
TCAATTATTGTAGAGTATAAATGGTGAGGTTAGTTTGACGTGTTGGTTAATTACTATTTTTTGCAGGATAATTTGGGGTTATTATTTTAAGTTAGAAATTTATTAAAGATTAGATTAAGTAAGCTTCTAACTAATATCAAATTTAATTTAAAATAAGTATATTTACTTCTATTTTCAAATCTTTAATTTTATTAATCACCGTGGTGAGTTTTTTGTTTGAAAATCCTTTTAATGTCAATATTGTTTTAGTTTTAAATTACTAGGTAGACGAGGCGTTTGTCACATTGCGGAACAATTTTTATAATGGCCAATGTACAAATTTCTATGATCGTAAGTGGCTGTATTTAGACAAAATTGAACTTTGGTATACCGTTACTTTTTTAAAGTCTATTTGATGCCTCTGATTCTCTAGGTCATATTTATCTAGTCTTTTTGGACCTTGCTTTTTTCTCAATATACAGCTCGACCAATCTCAGAAAAGCCCTGAGTGGGCGTGTACGGGGGAGCTGCATGTTGACCAAGTGCACTCGCATCTAAAGATCTTCCGGCGGGAAATTTAAATAAAACTAACCACCACCAATAACATGTAATGGATTTAGGACAACTTTTTGTCAGTTAATGTACTCGAGTAAAATTACGCCCCTGATTGGTCGACGTTGTTTGTTATTGAAATTAGTTCGCATATTTTCCGGAGCTTTTCTAAGGTTGGTACCTTACTTCCATTATTGTTTCTCAGAATCTTTAACATCTAACTAATCCTGGCTTATGCAAGCTGCTTTTTAGCATTGGGGGACAAACCAACCTTATAGCACGAAAAACGCTTTCTGTAGAAACGGAAAACAATTAAACCGGCTTTTAGAATAAGGTATTGCAGCAGCAAAATCGATTTTTAAAAAATACTTAAGTAACTAATTTTTTAACATTTCAATTCTCAATTATTTTCTACTCTCGATATGAATAAATTGATATTATTAAAAATCCATTTCAAACCACGACTATTGAATGTGCTTAACGACAGTTCTTTTTTACGAGTAGTTAAAGCGTGATTGATTTCAGAAGTGACAACGAAAATACGATAATAAACCGCGATTTTTTTGCTAAATAATACAAAGCGTTTATTTTAACGACATTTTGATCATAAAGCTCCTGTTAATGTCAATAAACAATAAAAAGCTAGCACGTAGTACTACAAATTTTGCTTGTTTTGCTTTTGGTAGCTTATTTAAATACTGTAATTCTGTGGAAATCCACAGCAGATAACGTTTTTAAAAATTGTCTGGCTTGATAGATAGTTTAAATTAAATATTTATTTTAAAAACAATCCCCTGTAACGCTAGTAACTGTACCAGGCAGTAAACAAACGCGTTTAAATATCTTCAGGTAGAATGAAGCAAACGGTAGTTATAATTGTGGTACCTACCGAGTATTATCATATAAGAATCTATTCCAATTATAATAATTATTAGAAGCATTAATTATAAATTCATTTATCTATATTATGCGCCTCGCTTTCATGTTTACATGCTAAGTTTTCTAACTATTAAGAATATATCAGATCTTGCATGAAATTTACTATTATACCTGGTATATAATTAACACATCGCGTGATTTTTTTTATAAGCATAGTATAGATTATCCTCTTTTGTTTTCTAAATAGTTTATTGGAGTTTATATTTAGCAAAATTAAGAATTTACTATAAAGTGTACCCCTGGAAATAATTTGTCAACCTTTATCTTGATACGTCCGATTATTATAAAGAGAAGTAATTAAAACCAAACAAAGACATTATAAAACCTGATAAGGTAAACAGCACAAATTAATCGTTTTAAACTTTTAGGTTATGTAAATATGGATTTTATACGACGTAGTAGCTCTATAGAAATTGAAATTATATTAAATTTCTAGCTTTTTAGTGCTTGCCTGTGTGTTTGTAAACAATGTTTTTCTATAATTCACTGTTATCGGATGTTTTTGTGACCACGGGTTTATTCAGATTTAATTTTTGAATAATTTTTATGAAGTGATTTGATGAATTTTACTTTTTAGAATAAAAAATATTTTTGTAGTTACATACAAACAGGTAGGTAATTATTTATACATACCTACATGTAATTGTGGAAAATAAATAATTTTAAGTAATTAAAATAGCTAGACGATAGTGTTTCCATATTTTCTGAGCACGTTCTATATCCGGTTGAAGCATAAGGGTGTCCGTTGACCAGATGGTCATAGCTGGAACACATGCTGGTCAGATCATTTTAAGTCAAAACTGTCCAATGAACATACAGGGGAATTCAAGGGAATTCAAGTTTACTATAGGCGCATATGGAATATCTATCCGGAAATATCCGATATCTTTTTATTTCTTTCATAAATTGCTCTTAATATGCCAAATTGCACACAACCAATTACTTCCCAGTGGAATGGGATCATCCTGTTTTATCTTGCAAAATGATATTCTTTGTGGTCTAATCAGGGCGTGTATGAATATCTCATTAGCACTTTACTGCTTGAAAAGGTACGGAGCAGATATAATCATCGTTATGCAAAACTAAAAAACGTCAATGAAAGCGGTGAAGTTTATTGATTTGTGTGCGAAGTATGATCTACTGATTGGAGGAATGTTATTCTCACACACGGACTGTCATAAGGTCCAGAACCAAACTGATCACTTTTCAGTTTTCAGAAACTTCCGTGGATCACTAAATGACGTAAGGAATAAAAGGGAAGCAGATGCTAGCAGTGATTGCCATCTAGTCATAACAAAGATCAAAATTAATATGGCAGCTTCAAACAAGAAATTTGAACAGAAAAGCAAACAGTATGACATTGACAAGCTCAAGATCTCAGAGAAACGGGAAGAATTTGAAATTGAACTAAGAAATCTCTTCCAACTTTTAAGGGCCACTCCGTACTCTTTCGAAGACAACTGGAAGGAAATAAAGGCCGTTTATCAGGAGACTACTGAGAACATTCTTGGCTTCTAAAGTCGTAGTAAAAAAGAGTGGATGGCAGACAGCGCGTGGGAACTCATTGGACAAAGAAATCAGATGAAAGAGGAAATTAATAGCAGCAGGACGAGACAGCAAACTGCGCAGGCTCACACAGCATACGCAGCAAAAGACAAATAAATAAAACATAGTACAAGAAAAGACAAAGAAGGGAGAAGAAGGAATTGTATCAGATAACAAAGCAGTTAGTGAAAAAAATAGTGCTAGTAGACCACTGAGAAACGCTAACGGTAAGCTCCTAACGTTGGAGCAGAACCAGTTGTGCAGACAAAGAGAACACTTTACTGGACTCCTCTGCAAAATTGTTGATGGAGCATCCGAAACTGTCCAGGGAATCCCAAATCTCAGCATCATACTTGAACCTCCGACATTAAACGAAAAACAAGCAGAACTAAAGCGAACAAACAATGGAAAGGCCCCAAGCGCAGATTGCATTCCCTCTGACATCCTGAAAGCAGGAGAGTCAGTCTCCGCAGAAATGCTACTACCTCTATTTCAGAAGGTCTGGGAGAAGCAGAAAATACCGGACAAGTGGGAAAAAGGATTGGTGATCAAATTGCCAAAGAAAGACAATCTTACAAATTGCATTAACTGGAGGGACATCACTCTTTTATCATTCCCCAAAAAGTTGTTTTGCAGAATAATGTTAGAACGGATAGTTTTAGTTGTGAACCAGAAATCGCGCAAGGAACAAGCTGACTTTAGGCAAAATCAAAGCTGCACAGATCTTGTTAACACACCAAGAATAACAATTGAACAGAGCCTGGAATAGGGCGGTCCTTTGTACGCTACCTTTATCGATTATGAAAAGGCTTTTGACTCTGTTAAACACAGTTATATCTGAGACACTCTGCAGGATTACAAACATTGTTAAAATTTTTTATGAAGACTATTAGTTTAAAATCCTACACAACGAAAAGAAATTCGAACCCATAAAGGTAACCACTGAAGTGAAACAAGATCGCATACTGTCACCTACTTTTTTCCTCATTGTCCTAGACAGAATAATAAGATCAGTGTTAGGAAACAGGAAAAAAGGTATTCAGTGGGCGGTTAGAGGAGAGGTTGGAAGACTTAAACTTCGCAGATGTCTGCTGAGTCAACGTTTCCGGGATATGGAATCAAAAGTGGGAGGCCTTTGTAAAGAAGGCAAGAAGGCAGGCCTGAAAAAAAGACAAAAGAGACGAGGATCAACGTACAAAACCCCAATCGATTACTTCTAGCAGGTAGAAAAATTTACCTACCATGGGAGCATAATTTCGATGATAGGCTGAACAGAAGAAGACGTAAAGACCCGGATCGGTAAAGCGAACAACGCTTTTGTATAATTGTACAAGTTATAGAAAAATAGAAATTTTCCAAAGAAGGTGAAACTAAGAATTTTGAATACCAACGTTAAATATGTTCTTTATGGACGTGAGACATAGAAAATGGCCATGACGATTAAAAAGCACCTTCAGGTTTTCGTTAATCGATGTTTGAAGAGAATCATCGGAGTGTTCTGACCAAACAGAAATACAAATGAGGAACTGTGGCAGAGAACCGAACAAGAGCCAACTGAGGTACAAATAAAAGACAAAAAGGAAAATGGATAAGTCACACTTTGCTGAAATCAGATCAAGCAATTGAAAAAGCTGCACTGGATAAGAATCGACAAGGTAAAGTGGGAAAGCCAAGAAAGACATGGAGGAAAACCATTGAAGAGAATCTGAGTGCCACAGAGAAGACGTGGGACAGAGCGTTAAGCCAGAAAACGTAGAACAGAAACATCTTGTTTTGTCTTGCAAAACCATATTCTCTATTCTATTCTCATTTGCCAATAAAAATCGTTTACGCTTGTGCGGTTTTGTAGTGGGATTTTGTCTTTTGAATAAATCTCCACTCTGTTGCTTTGTTAGAACTTTTTCAGTGTACGAGTAGACACTGTCAATATGAGTCCTGAAAAACTCTCCCGTATGGGACTTGCCTTGACTTGCTTTTACGGTTTTGCTTTTCATATCGTCAATAAAAATATAATTTGCGTGTTTGTAGTTTTCGCTGTAAGAAAGTTGCTATCTACCGCATCTTCTTGCAAACTCTTCAGTGCTCACCGTGGAACCTACTTCGATATGTAGATTGCCAAGTGCAGGCCTTTGCATATTGAACTTTGCCGTAACGAATTCCAAATAATTTTATACCTTTATTTCCTGATGTTCAGAATGACAATTGTTTACCGCTGATCTTGCTATGATCAGACCTCGTCGAGTTATGTGATCGTGACCTGGCGCCTCATACAACATTAGTACATTTATTGGAATGTCAGAATATTTAATCTCTTTCGAAGTTTATACGAGAAATTATCATACCTGCATTTAATATTATTTAAATGGCAGAAGCTGAGTAAATGTAATGGCTAGTAAAGAAGGAAGTGTGGAAGAATAAAACGTTGACGAAGAAGAAAAGTCGCTGAGTTACCACAAATATGTAAAATTTAGTTTTCAAAGGAGACAAGAACAATTGGAGGAGATTCAAATTCATCACATTTTCAGGGACTTATATAACGTAGCGTAGCTCTGGTGTTGTCGGTCAACTATGAATTGATGGCGACGACGGTGAGGTTGTTAAATATCGACTGGTTGTCCTGGCTGTGATGAACACAACTATGAGGCGGGCTGCAATGATTGTTTAATTGATTTTGGGCCACGCTGCGGCTCCTTAGTGCCGATGTTAATCTTGTGGTACGGGGCAGTTCGGAAGGTAGTGACGCTCGGGGTACTGAAAGCCATGGGGTGGTGGCTAGTTGTTGCATCTTGTTGTTGTTAAAGCCGGGCATTTTGGAAGACGGGCTTCAATGTTCGTCGCCGAAGCTCCAAAGACACAATACACTGCGACGTCATTTCGCAGAAGTATCTTGCACAGCGTAATCAGCTTCACGTTTTTGATGGTGGGTGCGGCAAACCGAGCTATAAACTATTTTTTCGGATGAATTCGGTGGCGGGTTCGTCGTCGCTCTTCAGCTCTTCAAGGTTTCACCGCCTGTTGCTTCCACCAACTGGGCAACGATTGGGTATTGTACTTTGTCTTCCGGAATATTCTTCAGTGCGTCGAGGCATGCTTGGAGCAGCCTCTCTAAACTCCATACTCTATTCCGCGTAACTCCGGCAGGGGCATGGTTGTGGTGACGGTGGATTGGTGTTGCGACTGCAAGGCAGCAATTTGTTGGATGAGCAAAGCAATAGCTTCACTTCCTGGAATTGTGACGACTGCTTCTGCATTTGATGTTGTGGTGTGATCTTGCTGTTTTGGTGCTCCGGCTCCGGAACGCGCTTCTACCACTTTTTTTTGTGGGTCGAACCCAGATGTGGAATCGTTAAGTCCCTAATTGAGACCGGCAATTGTCACTGATTGTAACATCCGGTTGGCTCGTGCAGGTTGACGGCAGCCTTGGTATCGTGTTGAGCATTGCTAGGTTTTTTCTTGAAGTGTTTTGAAAACAGCATGGCTGTGTAACGTTATGCTGCATAGAGAATGTTGAAGGTTTAATGATAAATAAAAGTCGTGTTCTTGTATGTAGAATGAGATTAAGTCTCGGCTGGTTACCAGGGTAGAAGGTAAAAGAGAGGTGCAGCAGTTGTACAGGAGCAAGAGGGCTGGTGTTTTTTATATGTGTGATTTTTGATTTTTCCTTTAAGTTAACGTTCATGAGAAGGGGGAACGACCCTTATTGGTTGTGGCGTGTACCAATTACGGAATGATTAATATATTTTGTTTCAACTTCCTAAACCACACCCAATTTCTTCTTAATCTTCTTCACAGAAAAACTTGCCGATATATGATGGTCTGGTCGTCTGCAAACGCCTATTTATAACATCCTCAGATCTGGAGATTTCTCGTCAGCGCTGATAGCTCTGATTGCAGTTGTTGCTCACTTTTTCTTTCCGTATTTACAAAATTCGGAGTCATCTGCAGGTTTCTGGTTGCTGTTGCTGCAACGTTGTCGAGATGTGCATTTTTTCCAACGATTTACTAAGGTAGCAAACTTCGCAACAAAAATAACTGAAACACAATCTCGCTAGAAAACGAATGTATAGGCCATGGAAATAGGTCAGATTTCAGCATGCAATAAAATTACAATTAAGCTAATTGTTCTGTGTTTAAATTATTGGTAATGTTTTATTACACAACTTTACGTTATTTCTTGTTTACTAATAATATAAGTCAAGTCTATGTCTCCGTTCTTACTATAAATTCTAGTTCGGTCGTAAGAGGCATGTACCTTTCAGGTGTGTCTAGCCGAGCGGGAATACACAAAGTCCACTAGTGTCCTTTTATTCTCTTACATTCTTTTGCAGTTTATAGTTTATTCAACACCAGAAACTCGCGTCCCCTGCGGAGCAGCTGAAGCCCGCCACTTGCATTATCGAATGACCTCAGTGTACCCCAAAAGTAAGGAAAGTAACAACCTTCTAGGATGTTTTTTTTTGTCTTTAGACGGTGAATTTTCATAATGGGTTTGAATTCATATATAGTTAGTACTTCAGCAAAATATTCGAAAAATTAATTTTCAACTGAATAAGTTACACGTAAATACCAATTTAAAAATGCAAAATAGTGCCATAATAATATAACTAAGCCTGATATGAAAGTTGTAAAACGTCCTTTAAATTGATACATAAAAACCCTACACAAGATGTGTAAAGAAGCATCCCTCGGCAACAAATTGTGCATCTTTCTTATTCAAACAAATCAAAGCAATGTTTACATAATAAAAAATGTCGCCGTCTCCAGTCAATAGTGCGGCTATGTGATTGTGAACGCAAGGAATGCTTACGGCATTCCAATGCGACATCTCGCATTTCCGGAATTTATTGATTAGCTGACACTGATTTCTTGTCGCCTCTTCAAAAAGAATTTTTCCTTCTGCTTTTATATCTGAAAGAACGCACAATAATTACACATTAAGTTATTATAGCAAAATACATATCTTCTTTTCCGAGTGATATGTAAATTAAATAAAAACTAATTGAAAACTCCGAAAGTTCGTTAATAGAATATTTATAGCTTTTACTGTTTATCCATACTAATTAACGTTTAATTGTTTAATATTGGAAATTTGCAAAGTTTGAGTACCTTTTATACAAGCAAGAAGTAGCAAAGAAGATTCTAATTTATTTTATAATTTAATTTTAATTCCGAACGATCTTGACTTTTATTTACCCGAGGATCGTTAAGTGATAATTTGCAGTTGAAAGGGTCGATTTAACCAAAAAACTACCGATAGAATATTAAATATTCTACCTTAAAATCAAATTTCCTTTACTTGTTCAGAGTCCATTAATAAACACACAAAAATAAAATTAATCCTGCAGTAAGTTCATTAACAAGAAATGTAATCTTAAATAACTTTTTGTTAAGCTCCCTACGCGATGACATTAATTAAAACGCTTTTAAAGGGTTATATTTGTGTAATCAACATGCTGTGTTAAGCCAGTTTTGTTTTCGGAATTTAGAAGGCGTTTTGTTGTTTAGAATAATATTTTCGAAAAGCATAAAATCTGTAAAGTTTATACATTGTATACATATTTATGAAACTGAAATCGACAAAGATTTCAGGAATACCCCAATGAAATGTTTGTTTTTGCACAAGTACCCGCTTTATGGTAATAAATGACTGCGGGGAAATTTTCCTTTTTCCTTTTATTTCCTAGAGTTACAAAGCTCTAATTTCTGAATATCAGATTAAATAGAATTATTTAGTTTAGTTATTATTGTACTGATTTACATTTGAGCAAATACTGCAATATACAGGGTGTTTTGAGAGAAAATTTATTTTTTATTATCAAAACATAGTGGAAGTTCAAAGAATCAGGTGCAATAGCATCAGTTTGTTGAGACAATACAGGTAAAGTCCCATCACTTGATGTTGCTCACTAATTTATCATTATCCGTAAAATCGCGGACATTTTTGTCATCAGAGTATAATAATAATTCTACTAACTCCTCTTCAGTTAAAGGGCGACGATCATCACTCTCATTTTTACATTCCGTGGTCTTTTCGCACGAGACGGCCGAGCTCCGTCGTCAGACACGTTAAAATTGAGCGCGACAAATTTTTTCCACATAATTCCTATAGCACAGGCTGACTCACGCAAGCACTTACCACAAAAACTAAGCAAACGCTGGCCCGTTCATTTTAGATACGACGAAAACGTCTAAAGCCATCATGCGCCTTTGAGGAAGTAAGCTATATGAATGCCTATAGACGTCATGTACACTGAAAGTTTTAAATTGGCAGCAGACTTAACATTAAACATTTCGAAATTAAACATCAGTAAGGCCTCATGGATAGAAATTGAAAAAAGTAATCCGGGGATTATAAAAGTTAAGGAGTAGTTTAGTGATTTTCAGGAATGGAAAATAATTAATGTGTTTAAGAAAATGAAGAAGACGCCCCGTAATCTACCCACCGTTAATCATATTTCGGACGATAAGAAAAATAATCTGCGAGATATGATATTGTTACGCAGATAAATGCGGGAAGATTCTTGAACATACGCATGATTCGTCTAAAAAAAAGTAAAAATAATTAAATAAAAGAAACTTGGAGAAGAGAGCAGATGTCAAGGGACAGTAGTATTATTAGTGAATGACAGATCTGTAAAAATAAAACTTAGAAAGGAAAAACAGTGATATTTAAATGTGTTCGAAATAGTTTAAGGGTTCTAATGACTTTATAAATAAAACAGACTTTTTTACACAAACTGTGTTCTTGATTAAAAACCCCCATTTAAATAACTAAAACCGTTACGATTGGTGTCAGGTGTGGGGTTTAAATTAGTTTGTGCAATAGCAAATAAAATAACAAAAGAAATGGGTTCTAAAACAAATCCTATATTTGAACTAGCAATGGCGGCGACGTCGGCGTCAGAAGAAACAGAAACACCAAATGATATGCTACAATCTCTTATGAAGATGGTTCAAAAAATGATAAGTGCTAAGATAGATGAACAAAAAAAAGATATGTAGCTAAAATAATTAATGAAAGGCTACTCGAACATGAAGAAAATGAACAGGAAATGAAAGAAGTCGAGGAAAGAATGGACTTGAAGATAGAAATAGTGGAAAAAATGTAGCTAGGAAGATAGAAGTGGAGCAATTGGTACACACCGAAGTAGAGTTTGGAAATATGGAAAAATATATGTAAGGTCTTCACGTTCAAAACGGCAAAGTGGTCATGGGACAGAAAACCGCAATAAAAGTCCCGAGATACGACATCGACAGCACATCATGGTTGCTGTATAAAAAACAATTTGAAATGTCAGCTACTAGAAATGGGTGAAGCGCGCATAAAAAGCTCACAAATCTAACGATGGCATTGCAAGGAGAAACACTGATAATCACTATGACGTGTTAGTAAAGGCCTTCAAGGCCAGATTTGGCGATGAACATTTAACTTCTGTTTATCGCTCTCAACTGATGTCCCGTAAACGAAACTCTAGTGAGACTACACAAGAGTGCGCTGCAGATATAGAAAAGATAACCCGTTTGGCCTACGGTCAAGTATTCGATGACATGTTTCACAGTATGGCTATATAAGCATTTGTCAGCGGCCAAACAAGAAGAAACCGAGGGCCTGTCAAAAGAAAAAAGACCAAGGTGTCATCGAGCCTTCCAACGGTCTTTGGACTTCGGCAGTAGTTTTAGTAAAAACAAAAGATGGACCGACGCGTTTTTGGATAGACTACGAAAGGCTGAATGATATTACCAAAAAAGACAGTTACCCATTGCCTCGTATCGACGACATATTAGATACTCTTTCCGGGCCCAAATGGTTTTCTACGCTTGATCTAAAAAGCCGTTATTGGCAAGTGGAAATGAAAGAAAAAGACAAAGAGAAAACTGCATTCTCGACTGGTAATAGACTGCGGCAGTTCACTGTCATGTCCTTTGGCCTCTGCAACGCTCCAGCTACATTCGAAAAATTAATGAACTTAGTGTGAAGAAGTTTGTCGTGGATAACGTGTTTAGTGTATTTGGACGATGTGATAATAATCAGAAAAGTGCTCATTTAAAACTGAGCCCGAAAAAGTGTCACGTGTTTTGCGATCGAATGAAATATTTGGGCCACATAGTATCTAGTGAAGTTGTTTCGACCGATCCCGAAAAAATATTGGAGTAAAAAAGTGGCCCACTCCTAAAGACAGAAAGGAGATACGAAGTTTCTTAGGCCTCTGCACTTACTACAGAAGATTTGGATCGGGCTTTGCCGACATCGACAAACCACTTTATAAATTGCCCGAAGCGGCAGGAAGACTTGTGTGGACTAATGGGTGCCAAGAAGCTTTTCAAAATTTAAAAGAAAAGTTATCCAGTAGTAACGTCCTTAGTTATCTACAATCTATTGGTATGTTTGTAGTGGATACCGATGCTAGTAATGTTGGGATTGGTGTTGTCCTTTTGCAAATCCAAGATGGCCAAGAGAAAGTTATTGGCTATTTTAGTAAGGGCTTGCCCAAACCAGAAAGAAACTATTGCGTGGCTCGAAGAGAATTACTGGCCGTCTTCAAAACATTGGAACACTTCCATAAATATTTGTACTGTCGTGAACTCCTACTAAGAACCGATTACGCAGCCCTTAAATGGTTACTACAATTTAAAAATCCTAAAGGGTAGGTAGCTAGATGGATCGAAAGGCTACAAGAATACAACTTACATACTGAGATCGACGTGGTATAATACATTGAGATGCTGACGCTTTGTCAAGAAGGCCCTGTCCAGAAAATTGTAGCCACGGTCTTCGAATCGAAAATAAGCAACCAGAGCTTTTTACAGTGGCAAGGACGACAGTAAGAGCTGATGGATGAACAGAAGGAACAGGTTACAAAGAACAAGAAAGAAATCCTGACCTCGCTCTAATAATGGAATGAAAAAATGCAGACAAACGTTCAAACTGGAACGAAATTGCAGATCGAGCACCGATGGATAAAAGCTATTGGCCGCAATGGAGCTCCCTAATGGTAGAAAGAGGCATATTGAAAAGAGCTTTTGAGAACGTCGATGGTATCTCTGTCACTAAAAAGCTAGTCTTACCAAGCAGCAAACGACCAGAAGTACTGAGAGAAATGCATGATGGAACGTCGGGCGGACATTTGGGCATCAAAAAACGTTGGCGAAAGTACGAGAAAGATTCTACTAGGTCAACTGGCAAGAAGACGTCAATGCTTGGTGTCGTGAATGAGAAACATATGCTACGGCTAATGATCCTGGTATACAAAGAAGAGCAGTGATGAAAGAGTACAACTTTGGTAGCCCTTTTGAAAAAATAGCTCTGGATATTGCCAGACCCTTTCCAAACACCGAAGCAGGGAACAAGTACATCTTGGTGGTAATGGATCATTTTGCTAAATGGACAGAAGCTTACGCATTGCCTAACCCAGATGTAATTACAGTTGCTGAAAAATTTTGTTTGCCAATTCGGGGTATCATTAGAAATTCTTTCTGCCTAAGGCAGAAATTTTAAATCGGGTGTTTTTCAAGACATGTGCAAGTTGTTAGGCATTAAGAAAACCAGAACGACTCCGTTACATCCACAATCAGATGGAATAGTAGAAAGAATGAACAGGACACTTGGTAAACATTTGTCCAAGGTAGTGTCCGAAAGTCAGAGGGATTAGGATAAGTACATCAACCCCTTCTTAATGGCTTACCGAGCATATGATCCCGAAACAACAAACTTCACGCGGGCTCGATTGGTTTTTGGGAGAGAATTAAGGTTTCCGTGTGTTCTGGTTTATAGAAGTCCACCTGGCGGTGAGGAGATTGGTGAACCTATGGAAGGATATGGCTGGCACGAAAACATACTCGAATAGCTAGCGACCGAATGAAAGATTGCTACGATGTAAAATCAGAAGCAGGAGGTTTTAATGAGGGCGACTTGGTATGGCTCTGTAATCCTTGAAAGCGTAAATAGCTCTCTCCAAAACTGCAGTGCAGTTGGGAAGGTCCATATAAATCGTCAAGCGCATAAACGACGTGGTGTATCGCATAAAGAAGACTAATAGAGCACAACCCAAAGTTGTCCACATCAATCGATTGACGTCCTACAGGGGCAATCATAGCGAACACGAAGAAGACGATGTGTCTCTAAGACTACAAACTGTAAAACCGGTAGGCGACCAACCGTTTCAAGCATTTATGCAAATGGCAAGTAGTAACGGGAAGAAATTTCGTTACGGACTGGTGGTAGAAAAGGTACAAGATCTTTTCCAAGCTTCCGAAAATCATGGGTTGGTTCATTGCGTATCTACTGATTTAAAAATGTCCCGGGGTATAGCAGATTAGTTCGGAAGACGATATGGAAGGCTAAAGGAACTTGATGATCAAGGCCCAAACGTCGGTAAGGTCGTCAGGTTGCAAGATGAAAGAAGATTGCTGTTCTATTTAGTAATCAAAAAGTACTTCTGTAGTAAACCGACCTATAAAGATTACAGGTGACACTACTACAATTGAGAAGAGACGAAGAAGAGCAAGGGTGTCCAAGACTAGCAATGCCCAGGATCGGTTGTGGACTGGATCGTCTAGATTGGAGAATTGTGCGAAGCATGCTAGAAGTCGTATTCTGTGGCTCAGGTATCAGAATAATTGTTTTCTGTTTCCAACCTGCAGGTGAAGAACCTTCCCGGGTCCGTAAAAGTGTAGACTGTTATTTCTATTTTTACTCCAACTGTATTAAGGGTGAAGACTGTAACTATCGCAAGCAGCCGTCAGCCCTTGGTTACGAGGAGACATGTCTTCAATGAAAGAAAGGTTCCAGTGATGGCAACTGCAAGGTATTCACAAAATTTACTGGAAAACGTAGTTTAGTGCGGAAAAGGCTTTGGCTTTAATTCTGGATTCTTCTCTATCAGGTTCAGTATGAAGTATTTGGAAAAGCAACCAAATCAGTGGGTTGTAATATTCTCCCACCTCACTGTAAAGTGTTAAACTCAAAGAAGGAATGTTACCCAACCGATGTAGAGGTAACGGAAGGTTACGCCTGTGTGGATTTGCAAGAATAGCTGGATCACACGACAAAAAAGATTTTAAAAAGTAAGACCAAGGAAGAGCTTGCATCGATGGGTGAATAAATAACTTTAGTGTCTAAATGGGGCTGTGATCGTTCATCTGATTACAGCGAATACAAACAAACTTTTGAAAAAGAAAATGTTTTGGATGCGATTATGTTCCTTACGTCCCTGGTTCTTCTTCGCCTACATTAAAAAGAAAATAAAACTTTGGCGCACTGGAACAATACAAGACCTTCGACGAGGTTTTGCGGGCCCATCCAATTTTAATACCGCAAAGAAAGTGCTGAGAGCACGCAAAATGAAATTGCAAGAATGGAGTCTGAAATTGCCAACCTCCACAATACCTAAGTCCACATCAGTGATAAAACCTATAGAATGAATCGTGAACTACTGTTTACGATGATTGATGGAAAGATTGCTCAAACAGTTACCGGTACTACATCGAACGCAGCATGTTTTATCTGTAAGGCAAAACCATCGGATATGAACCATTTAGATCTGGTGCATAATAAACCAGAAAATACAGATGCATTCAGGGTAGATTGTCGCCCCTGCACGCACAGATAAAATTCATGTAATGCCTTTCCCACATTGCCTATAATAAATCATTCGAAAGGTGGAGGATCAATGCTGAAACACAAAATGCCAAAGAAGAGACGAAATAGGATTCAGAAGAAGTTTTTAAAGAAACTAGGACTCAAAATCGACGTAGTTAAGCAGTGCGTGAGTACCACAAACGACGGAAATACATCAAAACGATTTTTTAATAATCCAGACATTACAGCTGAAATAACAAGGATAAACAAATTTTAATTCATCGATTTTCAATAATTCTGCAAGCAATAAACTATGGTGCTGAAATAGACGCTAAGGATTTTGGTGACCACTGCAGTGAGACTGCCGAGTTGTACGTGAATCTGTACAGATCCTTTGAGATAAACAATTAAGTCCGCCGTGCCATACAGCGTAAACCACTGTGCGGTGTCTTGTGAACATACTTTTATCGACAGTTTATCTCTTTATATTAACCGTATAAAAATTGTTATGACTTCCAACTAATTGTAGGGGACATTCATATTGACATTCTAAACATAAAATAATCCCTTAACACAAGATATTTAAATAAAACGGTATGGAGATGTCAAGATCCAGGAGCGGTGAGGATGTATCAATGTAGTGAAGTGCGATAATATAGAAGTTATTATTAATAAATACGAGGGCGGTTCAATAAGTACCCGTGTTAGAAATGAAGACACAATTTTTTTCAAAAATTTTTTTTTTATTTTTCAACAGTCTCCTTTTAGAAATATACACTTCTCCCAACGTTCCTGCCATTTTTTTAACCCCTCCAAAAAATAGGATTTGTCGAACTCTCCAAAATACGCCTCTATCTCGGCGATGACTTCCTCGTTTGAGCTAAATTTTTTTCCCGCGAGCCATTTCTTCATGTTAGGAAACAAGAAAAAGTCGCAGGGAGCCAGATCGGGTGAATACGGGGGGTGCGGCAGCAATTCATAACGCAATTCATGCAGTTTGGCGGCGACAACTCCGGATGAATGTGCTGGTGCGTTATCGTGGTGAAACAGCACCTTCTTTTTCGCCAAATGCGGCCGTGTCTCCTTCAATTTTTTGTGGAAGCTGTCTAATAACTCACTGTAGTATTGTCCAGTGATCGTTCTTCCTTTTTCTAAAAAATCCATGAGGATGACGCCGTTCGCATCCCAAAAAATCGTCGCCATGACCTTTCCGGCCGATGGAACCATCTTCGCCTTCTTTGGAGCAGATTCACCAAGAGAAATCCATTGTTTTGATTGTTGCTTAGTTTCTGGTGTGTAATGATGAATCCAGGTTTCATCAACGGTGACAACTCGACGCAAAAACTCTTTTGGATTTCGCTTAAATTGCTCCAAACACTGCTTCGAAGTTAACAGCCGCATCCGCTTGTTGTCCACCGTTAGCAATCGCGGCACCCATCGCGCCGACAATTTTTTCATCGCCAACTTATCATGTAAAATATTAATTGCCGTTCCGGTCGACACACCTACGGCCTCTGCTACTTCACGCACTTTCGTTCGTCGATCAGCGAGAATCATGTCGTGGACTTTTTGAATGATTTCCTCGGTAACCACGTCTGCCGGGCGTCCTGGTCGCTCCTCATCAAAAACGGATGTTCGCCCACGTTTAAATTCGTTGAACCAATATCTAACTGTGATCATAGATGGCGAAGTGTCCCCATAAACAGCATCCAACTTTGCTTTTATCTCCTCGCATTTTTTCCCATTCAAAAACAGAAAGCGAATTACCGAACGATACTGCTCTTTTTCCATCTTAGCTAAAATGACGAAACATGTCTTACTCAAATGGCTGTCAAATGCAAACTAACCTATCAATCAGTCTGCAATTTGTTATACCGTCGTTTGATAGATGGCAGCACACGATGATAACACCAACTTCCCTCAGGAACGCCTTCTGTCGTCAAACACGGGTACTTACTGAACCGCCCTCGTATTTTGTACATGTTGAGCATAGGAAGATGAATTCCTTACATAGTATTGGCTTGTAAGTATGTAATTCCAAGTGTAACTTTAATTTATTGTAAATTGGACAACCTTTCCAAACAGCAGAATATTGACCACTGCAACTGGGGCAGCATTTCATACGGCAGAGTTCATCATCGTGTGAAAGATAACCGCAGACGCAAATAGGAGACTTTGTGCGTATGACCAGACTTTTTAAATGTCTTTAAAAGGTATAAAAATACCTCTGATCAGAGCTTTCTGAGATTCTATTGACTGGCTATTTGAAACGACTGATTCATTCTTTTTATTCTCGTATAATATTGACGTTCATTCAAAATAATGCACCTTTTGGCAATCTGCACTTGCTAAAAGAAGACGTGGACCAATTATTATTGATTTGAAGCATTACGATTATACTCATTGTGTTGGAAAGGGATAATAATACGCTTGCTTGCCTGTCAACAATAATTTTTTTATTATCTGTGCATCAAATAACACAAAAACCGGCTGCAACAATATCTTCTTTAATTTTCGAATTATAATACTAACATTCATTTAAAGTCGCGCATGTACTAAGAAAGTATAAAAAGATCCAGCTTCTATGTTATTTATAAAATCTTATGCCTTCTCAAAATTAACTTATTTAGTTCTTTTTGTGTGTTGCTTAAAATATCTAAAGCATGGAAAAATACATTACGGCGTCAAATGCATACCGTAAAGCCGTAAACTACTAAATTTCTCGAATAAACATCATAAGAACGTAGATAAGAAAGAAAGTTAATATTTTACGTTAAAGTGGATATAAATTTGTTTGATATTTATGCACACACATTTAAGCGGTACCTACTACATGCATTAATGAAACTAAATTGAAAATTTTAAACGGGAAAAGTTATATTCATCCACGTTAAAGATTTAGAAAAATTCCATTTTTCATTATAAGCCATATTTTTGCGGAGTCATCACACAAGATCGATAAATGTAATATCAAAAAAGATTCACCTATCAAATAAATACCTCTAGAGAATCTATCCTTGCCTTGACCTAACTGATTCGTGCGAAAACATCTTCTTTTATTTCTTTTTAGGGGAAATTGAATAAAAAATAAGCAGCGATAAGGAAAGCGGACGTAAAACCTTTTAGGACGTCTCAATAAAAAATATCGTCGATTTTCAATTAAAATTTTAGTTAAAACTGCTTTTTTTGTAAATGTTATGTTATATACTGTACTGTAGGTATTATCTTTGTTCATGTAGCAACCCATTAAAAGTTTTAATCGACAATTAACCAAGACATCGAAAATAAGATTCCGTTGCGAATGAGGAAAGTTTAATGAAGTTTTTTACTGTTTCGAAAGCTTTTGACACCTTGGTTTCAACTGCGCATATTGTAAACTACCTTAATAGAAGTATTTTTTAAATATGAACAGTAATAAGTTTGCCTTGCCGTGCCTTAATTAAATTTCCTTTTAGATGTTGAATAAAAGGAAATAGTATAATTTCAAGGTCTAGAAATTTTTATGAACTTTTAAGGCACGTTGGTTACATTCTTGTCGAAATAATACAACAAAACATAGCGGAATGTAATTTTAAAATATCACGCTAAGAATCACTTGCCTATGTTTTAGTTTTTATTAATTTTTTGAAGTATTTTTTAACTGATATTTAATTTGGTATTCTCTAAATGGAGCAACCTGTTTATACTTTAATTTAGACTTCATCTAGATTTTCTCATTTTATCATTTCCGTTTTTATCTTTTACAGTTATTGAATTTGTAGGTTACTAGAATTTAGTACTAAATCACATTAATGACGCTTGAGCTACAATTTTCGGAACTTCTCAAAACCTTATTTTTGTACTGCTACAAGATGGGAATTAGTGATTTCTCCGTAACGCAAATTATAACTGGCACGTGGTTAATTCGATAGGTCAGAGATTGGAATGGTTCGACGAGTTATTATCAGAAGACAAAGTAGGAAATTGGGTGAAAATCACTGAATGCCAATGACGATAGTCGTTTGTCTCTAAATTACTAATACAGCTCACTGTTCTTTCCTTTTTGTGTCTATAAGCTTCAGTAAGGACTAAAAATCTGTATGTATGATGAATGGTACTCTTAAGGCGTTGCTGATGTTTTTGAAGTTGACTATTTTGTCTTACTCTTTGTACAGCATCTTTACTCTACAGTCCATGACTTCCTGACAGTCTTTTTTTCGGGTTTTCAGCTTATCTTCACTGTAAAAGTAGTGAAAACACCGGTCGCATATGAATCGTCGTTCGTGCATATTGGAAACCTGCTTGGACACCAGCTTACTAACATTTTTAAATTCACACCAAATGGTATTTTATTTCCTCCACATCATCATCATCATAGGTGTCCTTTTGATTTTTAATTAGGCGTGCTGGCACGATCTTTAAAGCGTTTCCATGATTTTTAAGTATGAATACGTTTATCGAAAACTTGTTTTTCAAACCTTTTTATGCAATCTACTGTCATGAGGAATTTAATATTTTTCAGATTTAAGACATTAGAGTATTTAGGATAATTGAACATTACGGTCCAGGCGAAACAAGCATCATCCTCGGTGTTACTAGTGATCACAGCTTGTTTATCGGTGATCTCAGGGAGTAGTAAAACGTAAGATGAGCCCTGAATTAGTTTATCATAGTAAGTTCATCAGCTCTTAAATTGATTCATTTACATAGTTATGTTAATAGCTAAGTTGAATGTAACTTTTAGCGACCAACCATAATTTTGCTTCCGCAACAAGTAATCCTTTATTATTTCTAGCCGATGGAAAATATTTTTAAGTAATTACCTGGAAGTCCGTAAGATGGATAATCAAGTTGTTCTTCACATACTCCGTCCACTATTCCTTCAGATTGGTGTCAATATCTTTTGCGGCATTTTTAGTTTAGAAGTGTCCAGTGTCAAGTCCACGATTTGATCTGTAACCTCTTTCTCAAGGAGGTCACAAAACACCGCATTAACTTTCATGTTGGGGTGGACCTTTATGGCGTTTTTAATTCTGATGGAAAACATGAAGCAGGCGTCTTTGAGGAACTATTTATTACTACGCCCGTTATAAGGCGGCCGACTGTACCTCCTCTCAACGCAAACGATGGCTGTTTGCGCGCCTCATAACCTGCCGCCTGCTGACCCTTAACGATGAGATATTTGTCAAGATTTTCAACGTGTGTTTACTAGAGAGAGTATTTCTGGAATGCAGGAAGCAACAAAAAGTTCGTTTTATTCCGAAACCGAGAAAAGATATCATGACAGATCCGTGGAGCTTTAGGCCAACTGGTTTGCTTCCAGTTGCGGGAAA
Source organism: Ignelater luminosus (assembly GCA_011009095.1). Classification (NCBI taxonomy): domain Eukaryota; kingdom Metazoa; phylum Arthropoda; class Insecta; order Coleoptera; family Elateridae; genus Ignelater; species Ignelater luminosus. The sequence continues at coordinate 19,906 of VTPC01005201.1, forward strand.
AATTTTAGATAGGATTATAGCGGATCGAATAGTACATTTAGTAAACAGTCAGGGAGGATTTCGTCAGCGACAGTTTGGGTTCAGGGCAGAGCACACTACGACGGATGCGATCGAAACCGTAATAGAGATGGTAAGGGAAGCTCGTGAAAGGAGCGAATACAGCGCGATTATTGCACTTGACATTAAGGGGGCCTTCGATAATGCGTGGTGGCCGCGAGTCATTTGGGAATTTGAAAGAAGTGACTGTCCAGGGAACCTGTTGGGGCTTATAAGGGGATTTTTTAGAAATAGGAAAGCCAAGATGGTACTTCCAGGCAGCACGATTTTCCGGTGGTTGGAAAAAGAGTTGTGATCTTGCTCTGGACCAATCTACTGGAACCTGCTGTACGACAGCATCTTTAAATTTCTTTTTTCAGAAGGATGCAAATTGGTGGCATTTTCCGATGTCACGGCATTGATAGTCAGGGCGGCACTATTTGAAACACTAAAGGCGAGAGGCACAGAGACCTTAGAGAAATTAGAGGAATGGGAGAAGGGCGAGAAATTGACGTTCAACGTGAGTAAAACATAAACGCTGTTTTTCGACAAAAAATCGAGGCAAGAAAGACCGACGTTTACATTGGCAAAGGGACACGTATATTGTAAGGACAAGATTAGGTACTTGGAAATGATGATAGACGATAGACTATCGTGGAGCGCCCACCTAGATTACGTTAGTCAAAACAAGAGAACTATTCAACCGGCGATTTCATACGCAGCGTCAGTGTGAGCAACAGACTTGAAAGTTCGGCAGCGGTGAAAATTGCTAAGTGCGGCATATGCCACCGTCTCTACAGAGGCGGCGTTAATGTAAGGACAATTGTTATCCATAGATTTATTGTTAAGGGAAGAGATCGTTAAAAGGGAAATGTTTAAAAATCGACAGAAAGAATTAGGCTTAGGAGAGCAAGAGATTGAAAGACGCGCGAATCCAGAAACGCAAGACCATCCAGCAGATTTCTTACATTCTAAATTAACAACAAGAACAAAAATGAAACTGAAGACGTGATACAGATTTACACGGACGGATCGCGAACGAAGAAAGGACACATGGGGGCAGCATTCGTGATTTTCAACCAGGGAAGGGAGATTGAAAATAAGAAGTACAGGCTGGAGGAATAGAGTTCTATATTTCAATGCGAGCTCCTAGCCCTCCGCGAAGCAATAACATTCGTTAGATATAACAATCACGCGTATGGGGAATTCACAATTAGCAGCGACAACAGATCGGCATTGATAGCTTTACAAGAGATGCGAAACCCGATAGAACTACAAATGGAATATAGCAGCTATTTAAGCAATAATCGAAAAAATCCGGATTAGGTGGATGTGGGTATAACAGGAAACAAACGAGCGGCCAAATTGGCGAAAGAATCGGCGACAGATGACGGGTTTGTGGTCACTTTCGGCGCGGTACCCAGGACGCCAGTAAAGAGGTGGTGACGGGAGCGGTTGATCACGGGCTGGAACGAAGGATGGACAACAGCAGACACGACGAGATTAACAGCAAAGCTTATTCCAAACATCGAAACTAAGATGAAATTAGGGCGATTCGATATGGAGGAGATACAGCTGCTAACAGGCCACGGTGGATTTAAAGCTTATCGAGTGAGAATTGGAAAGCTACAAACGAGGCGGCATGCGACTGCGGAGATGGGAAAGATAATGCAGAACACATTCTTTTCGAATGCACGTTAGAACAACAGGCGCTCAATGCGGCAGATAGACGGCTAGTAGCGGCAGGGTACAAATGGCCGAGCAACTTGGAAGAAACGGAATGGATGAGCGAGGTGTGCAAATGGTGAACAAAACTAAAGAAATTCGCAAAACAGGTCAAACGGTTAAAAGTGATAAAGGAATAAGTAGCGATTGTAATAGTCTTTAATTATTATTAGGGTTCACAGCCTGTCGCAGATCGCTTGTCCAGCTACCTCACCTCAATAGGGAGGCCGCTATGGGACTTCTGTAGATGCAAAACGTTTGGCACAGAAACCAATTGTTTCGCCCATCGTAATTATACGGTCCTTTCTGTGTAGATACGTTTTGTATGCCGGCGGCGAGATGTTAGGCACCGTATCCTGACCAATCGATAACCAAGGCCGCTCGGATTAGCTGACAAAAGACAAGCGAAAAGCGTTGAGGAAGAGAACAGCTAAGGGTAGGTAGGTAAGTAGGGAAGGATCAGAAGGGATAGGGGTGGGAACTGGGCAGCTATTGGTAACCAGAGCCGACTTTAAACATTGAACCCGCGATAGTTATTTTATTCGAAGGAAGATTCATAACGCCAATAACAGAGGATGTAATACGGCAAGGTGGAGCATCCTCTGCGTGGTTCAGGCGTGATCTGATTAGGATCATGCAATAAATAAATTTCAATGACCTTTCGCCTTCATCATAACCTAGAGCCCTAAAATTATAAGCATCAGTTATTAGTGTAAATTATTAGCAATCAAAATATTATTTTTCATACCTTTTGACACCTACATTAAGTTCCCCCTTCTTGAGGGCTGCATTGAGCATGCAAATGTTGTCATTGGCCTTCTTAGTCCACGTCTCCAACTGGTCGGGATTTTCTATTATTAGCCGGAACGCTTTATCTGATGCATTTAGTATTTCAGTTAGAATTTCGACAACGGTAACCATTTTAAGAGACTTAGAAAAAAATAATTAACTTACTTTTTAAACAGAATTAACACAACACTAAGATAACACTGCGATAACAATGAAGTAGCACACTGATGATTAGAAATGAACTGATGCTCTGCTTTGTTTATCAGCGTTGCTTCCCCGCCGTAGACGAGAGCTAGTTTTAGGTATCCATTGGTATCTTCTCGGCCGAAGATTGTAAATAATGGATTTGCGAGGTAGATGCGTTCCTTGTTCTCTATCCTCCGGACTGGGCCAGCCGATAGAACATGGTGGAATTGAAAAGCAACAGCAGTACCAGCAGCAGAATCAGGGTTATTGGGGGCGTGGAAAATGAGGTGACGTCCGGATTGAGCGAGGGAAGTTGGTGTTGAAGAGCGGGGTGGCGGTTGGTGTCGGCCGGCTGAGCTGATTGAATAATAGTGAAGGGCGTCGGTTGTACTGGCGAAAGTAACTGCAATTAGAGAACAGCGCGCCGGAATTCGTATTGAAATAATTCAATAAGGTATGATTTGAAAAAACGCCCAGGTGTTTTATATCGCAGCAGTGTTGACCAGGATGTAGTCTAAGGCCATCTATTGTTCGGTGCCCATGTGTTGCCGTGCAAGTGTTAAGTCGGATGTGATTGTTGAGGCCTACGACAGGGGCAATGAATATGGTTAGATATGCATTGGTTGTCGCGGTCGGTGTCTTCAGATGTTGTATATAGCGATGGCGCCGCAAGAAGTGAACAGCGAAGGCAGAAAGAGAAACGGATGTGGTGCGGCATACAAATGGCTTCCAGGGCCAAACTCTACGGGCGTGTTAGTAGGGGTGAGCCCGATGGCGGCCGCTAGGAACAAATGGTGGCAGTGGCAAAAAAAGATAGGGACACTGACCGCGGGAGCCTGCGCATTCAAACGCAGGGAAGGCAGTTAAAAAACGAGGTGTTTCATTATACCATCGTAGTATGCGTATTATAGTCCGTGGCCACAATTCCCATAGTTTTCTTGGATCTGCTTTTCGGAATGGAGCCTGCAAGATCGATACTCACCTTTTCAAAGGAAAGATATACTTTAATAGGCTGCGGAAACCCTGCGGAATTTACGTTAGTACGCCCTTTTCTTGCTTGACATTCGGGACAGCTTTTCACAAAGTTTTCTACGTCTTTTTGTTGGCCTTCGCAATAGTATCGATTTTTAATTTTGTGACAGATGTTTGTAATTTCTAAATGAGTAGATATGACATATATGATTTTTTCTACCAGGCGTTTTGAAACTACCAACAAATTATCACTCTCCTCTCTATTAGGATTTCTCTTATACAGTATGTCATCTAAAAGGATGGAATTTTTAACTCTTCTCCTCGTTGCTATTTAAATGCCCATATTGTCTAGATATTCTAAGGCATTAATAAGTGACGTGAGTTTAGAATCAATTCTGTGTAGTTTAGCTGTATCATTTATTTCAACGTTGTAAATGGAAATCTCCATTGCAGCCTCAGCATTTTACTGAGTACCTACTAAAGGAGGATATCTACAAAGATAATTTGCATTTTTGTGTTTAACTCCACTTTTATGTACTGATACTCTGAAAGTTTAATAGCCCAGCGGGCGAGCTTACCTTTTCAACCAACAAACTGAATCACTAACAATTGTTATCCTCATTCCTCTCTCTTCTAGCGCTTTCCTCCACTCTTCCAACTTTTCCTCTAGTTGCTCTTGGATAGTTTTGCACAAAACAATGTGATTCACAAACAGCACGCTCCAGGGTGCGTACTTCTTCACATCTCTCACTAACACGTTCATCACTAGGTTGAACATGTACGGGCTGAGTGCCGATTCCTGATGCAGGCCCACCCTTACCGGAAACCTCTCAGTTCTGCCGACACTACGTTTCTTATATATTTCCTTTACCAGCCGCACGTATTTTTCTGATGCCCTCTTTTCCTTCATACACCTTCAAACTTCTTACCTGGGTACCCTTCTCACGGTAAATGAAGACCATGTGCATTTCGACTTGCATCTTTCTGCACTTCTCCATCAATTACCTCAACACAAATATCGCATCCGTCGTTCCCTTTCCGGTATCACCACCTGTTGCCATAGTTTCTTAAATAAATCCCATAACACATCGATACCCCCTCGCTCAAACTTTTCCATTCTTTCACCGGTATCAGATTCGTCTTTTTTGCCTTTCTATTTTTAATCTTATTTAAAGCACATTCCACTCCTTTCCTATCGATCTCTTAAACCACACTTTTATTTGCATCGCCATTCTCACTCCTTTCTCTGGAGTCTTCCTCATTAAATAACTTCTTAAAATACTCTTTCTGCTTATCAGTATCTTCGCCTGATCCTGCAGTACTGCTCCTGATTCATTCTTTATTGGTCTCATGCACGTTATATCCTCTTGCTTTGGTTATGCTTAGTAACCGCTTACCATCATGATTTCTTTTTAACTGTTCATACGCTTTGTGAACTGCCTCAGTCCTTGCTCTTGCCACAGCACCTTTTTGCGTTTTTCTTCGCCACAGTGTAAGTCTCTCTGTCTGTCTCTCTGGAATCCCATATTTTCTTAGCCTCCTTCTTTCTTTTTACAACGGTCTGCACTTCCTTATTCCATCACCACGCCTCTTTGTCTTCTGGGTGTCCCTTTCCTGATGCCGTTCCAAACAATGTTTCACCGACCTTTCCTATCTTACTACTATTTACATTACACCATTATTGCATATTTTCTGGTAACTTCAGTTCCTGTAGCACTCTATTCTTAAACACCTTTCTCAGTCTTTCTTCCCTTAATTTCCACCACTTTATTCTCTGATCCTTTCTGTGCATGAGCTTCCTTTCTTTTTTCACAACAAATTCACAGTCTGTGTTGTGCAGCCACATTCTCTCCATTTATAACTTTAATATTTTTGAATTCCTTCAGATGTTTTCTGCGGCATAGTATGTAATCGATCTGACTTTTCCTTTCTCCGCTTCTATACGTTACAAGGTATTCTCTCTTATTCTAAAAATGCGTATTTCCAACGACAAGATAAAAGGCCAGTGCATGTTCTACAAGTTTTTTACCCTCTGCGTTTCTTTTCTTTTTTCTCCCGACATGACGGTTTAAGTCTCCCGCTAAGATCACTCCTTCAGTTTCTGGAATTTCCATTAGTATTTCGTCTAGTCTTATTCAAAACGTGTTCTTCTCCTTTACTTCACATGCTGTCTGAGGCACATACGCACATGCAATCCTGACCAGATTGCTTCTGATATCCAGTTTTACACTCATAATCCTGTCACTTTTCCTGCCTGCATCACATGCTTCCTTTTTCAATCAATCAGTTTCTTGATCTACCATCCGCCCTGCTATACAACATCTTATACACTTCGGCAAGGCCTTTTGCCTTATTTCCTCTCCATCTTGTTTCTTGCACGCACAACACTTTTACTTTCTTCCTATGCATCAGGTCAACAATCTCTCTGCCCTTCTCATTCCTCGTTCCAACATTTAGCGTTGCAATCCTGACTTCTTTTTGTTTTCTCGTGAAACTAGCTTCTTTAGCCGAACCCGTCCATGATTCAGTAGCCCTAGCCTATTTCTCGCAGATTTCGGGTGACGCGCTAGCCGTTATTGTTTCTCTAAAATCTTTCATTTTATGCGAGCGTTTGGCAGATACTTTATATGGTTTGCATTTTATGGGAATTGAATCTTCGACTCGAATCTTTCAGCCATTGTTGTCGCAAATAACATTTGCATATTCCTGCAGCAGTTCCTCTAAATGTGCATCTTTGGATTGTGTTTAATTGTCATTAAGGTTGTTAAGGCTATGGTCTAACCTGCGGAAGTTTTCAACCGGACCGAGAGACCCCAGTGGATACGCGCTTTGAATTCTTACGAGAAAAGAAAAGTTGTCAATCGAGACAAAAGATTGCAATTTATAAACCGTAAGCCCTTCGAAAGACATCAGACGTAGGATTTCGGAATCTTAGCCGTCATCTTTTGAAATCTGCCCAGAAATTTCGAAAACAGTGACGTCATTACCTTAAGGCTAATTCTCTGTTCCTTTTGCTACACTTCCAAACGTAACGTAAGATGTCCTTCTTCGTTTCATTTACCACTACTAACGAATGCCATTCAGGATGAAAGAAAGAGTTACATACCCAGCTTATCATAAATCACGTCTACCGACGCCAGATGAAGAGAAACATCAAGTTACGACTAGATGTCTTTCCAAGAGAGATTTCCCAGATCGTAACTACCTAATACGAATGCTGTCTTACGGTATATATCTAAAGGACAACTGCATTTGAAGTCAATTAATCCCCAACAGAGAAGTTTTATGTACAGTGTGGTTGATAAAGTTCCCTATTATGAGCGAAACTTAGGCGTGCATAATATTTCAACAACTTATCTTTTAACAAATGAGAAATCCCAATAAAATTCGACAGAACTCTCGTTAATTTCAATTTACTGATCTCGTTAATTTTAGATCAAACAGAACGTAACGTTAAATACTAAAACATTTCTAATCAGTAGAGTTGTTCTATAATTTGCTCCTTTTATCATAGGTTAATGTACGCACATTTTACAATAACATTTTCTGCTACATCATTACTGCCTACCTACTAATTTCCTTGATCTTTCAAACGGAAAACTTAATGTGAGATATCCTACACTCTATTCTTTATCTTGGATGATTATCTAAAATCTTTTTGCTTTACCTTCAGTGATTACAAACAGAAGTAAACAACCTCCTTTTGCTAGCTTTGTTGAAAAGGTAATAAAACTAACATAAGATTATACCGTCTTAGAAATATGAACGCGTAAAAGCATTACCGCAAACACAGACGTTTTGAAGTTGTTCCATATGTAAATAGGAAAATTCAGAGTGTTAATGTAGGCGTATTAAACTTTTTTTTTCTTTGTTTGAGTGGGATGCAGGTAAATTGTAAAAAGAGGGTTTTTATTTTGTTGTTAAAGAGAACAAAATCTAGTCAAGTTAATGTCGAGAACAGTTTTGAATGTAATTTCTGATTTTTGTTTTACTTTGTTTTATAGTTTAATTTCGTATTTTCGTTTTGCTGCTAAACGAGCTAGACGTTTAAAGAAATAGTTTAGTAACGTGCTGAAAATTTATTTTTTTATGTTTACTTTTAAAGAGAAAAAAAAGATTACAAAAGGCGAAACATTTTAACGTTGATTATTAAAAATTATTTTCCAACTTTGTAGAAATGCACTGAATTATCTACAAGTAGATGCTTTAAAGTTTAATTATAAAATTGTATATGTGATGTGTTAGTGGCAAAACCATGGAGTTTACAAAGACGCATTAAATGAACTTTACCAAAATATCTTGGGTATATTTTGGTTTTATTACAAGGAATAGTTATTATGTCTTTACGTCTGATATTGATATTATGAACATCGGTACGGAATGTTATTTTATTTTAAAGATAAGGTGGAGATTTATAAAGTATGATTTTTTTCAAAAATACAGCAGAAGAAAGTGCCTGTACAAGAGTTGATCTTTTAGAATTTATTTACGATAGTATACGATCTACGCCGTACCAGTACGGTGAGAATATACGTTCAACAGTATTAAGCAGGGGTTGCAAATATTATATTATACCGCGATATCCACAAATGCCATCGTATTACACTCTACAAAGTCAGCCACCCATGCAAATACCTCACCACCAATTTACTA
>VTPC01005203.1:0-34622 GCA_011009095.1 Ignelater luminosus
GTTTTTCTCATGAACTAAATAGAACTGCCTCGAGATTATATTTACGTCTAAAGTATCGAATTATCTTTTATATTTGGAATTTGGAATAGTTTCAAAGTGCTTTTGTTATCTTTGTCCACTGCATCTGTATCTTAGTTGATATTCATTTAAATCCTTATTAGGTAAATTAAAGAGTAACGAAAGCAAGTTGCATCAATAAAGCATATACAGTAAAACCTCTCTATAACGAACCGCACTAGTGCCAAAAAAGTTCGTAATAATTAGAGGTTTCACTATATTTGACACCAATCTACAGCTGGAACAATTTTTAACGAGCATTCATCAATCAATTCATCTGTCCCGGACTATCATAACATTTGCATTATTTGATAAAATTATTGACTCGTTTTAGCATTTTTATATTTTTTTAAAAATGCTAAGATTGCAACTGTTTTAAAAAACGCTTTTAGGAATGGTTTCAGAAGAAAGTTCCCGCTAGGTATCTTGAAAGAACCAAAAAGAAGCACTCTCACACTTAATTTTAAGAAGATTCCTAGTAGAACGGATTGCTTCCGTTCTTGAGAAGATTTTGCTCTAGGAAAAACATTTGGGCAAGTTACTGGCCGCCAGACTGCAGAAGATCTTGACACTGTGCTGGTAGACTCACGTCAACATATATGCTTATGCATTCCGCCTCCTTTGCTCAAATGGGTTCGTAGGCAAATCAACACTAGACATATGGAAAACCTTCTGCACACCGTTGAAATTTGCAAATGTGTACATGTCCGGAGGTAGCGGGTTTCCTCAACCTGATATGATGTCGTTGTAAGCAATTCTTTTGTAAAACTTGTAAGGAATGCACCATTTTCTTCAAAGAAAGGATTCTGTTCAAATTAAAAATGTTATCACTTTTCAAACTATATTGATTTCACCCTGTAGAAGCAGTTCGGTACGAGCATCATCGTCTTTCGCATATTTTTCTTAACTTGATCAATGAACAAGTTTTAAATAATTTGCCTTTTGAGGTGGGGCAAAAATCTATGGGCTGTAATTTGAAGATAACGTAAATTGTGTGTTATCTACACCTTCCATTTTCCAGAGAGATCTGGACATTTTTGCGCAAGGTGTGAAACCGTTATGGTTTTTGTTCAACATCAAAAAGTAGTGCGACAAACCTTGTTGTATTTGGAAGGAATAAAAAGAGCGAATTAGTCACCGATCCTACTTTTGTAATGAAAAGTAAACATTTGACCATGATTAGCTCGATCCAGGTGTGGAAAGTCTCAGTAACAGTTAGATATGCTGCGCACACTTATCCTACCTAAGTACTATCGTGCTTGTGTTTTAGGCTAGTTTTCTGCAGGTTACTTAAAGATTCAGTTCAGTTGAGAGCTGAGGTTTGAATCTGGATTTATTTCCTTTTGACTACTTTCATTATTCAATTCAATCGTTTAATCTTGGCATTCTGATGCCCAAACAATTAATTTGTTTTCTAAGATTCTAAAGAGTTTAAGGTCAATTATGTTTGAGCAATCGTGAAGGACAACGTTGCAGGTGCTCACATTACATCAAAAATCCTCGGAACAAAATTTCAGGTAAATATTTAGAATTGCCTTGTGTCGAGTAACGGGAATAGCAATTCGACACTTAAGCCTTCTCGATTTTAATTTTAATGGTTGAAAACGCCTTTGGCCTAAAAGTTGAAAACTATTACAAGATGAGTATCAAACATTTCTAGTTTTTCTAACCCGCCAACGGTATTATGTATTTTCTACGAATTTCGACTTAACGGCGGGCGCGGGTGATACTTTTGTAAAATCTATGAAGGTATTCATACAAGCTGATGTAATAGTCACTTAAACAAGAACTAAACTACTTTTTTAAATAAATTAAAATCATCATCAGTCAAACCGTGGCGTGGGGTCAATTGGACTAAAGTTGAGTAATAAGAATTATTGTTGTTGTAGTAGGCTGGTACATTAACAAAAGGCTTTTGTAAGTTAACAGAATGAACAAGTATTCTAGACTTCATTGGCGGAATTGTTAATGATCTTACGATTGAACATTTTTATTTAAATATAAAAAAAGCAAGATTTGCTCGGACAGATTCAAGAATCTCGTCATTCGCCACTTTAAAAATGTAGATGTGCTGGCTGTAACAATTTACCGAATTAGAAAAAGATGGTAACCAGACTTTCCAATTAAAGAATTCCCAAAAACACATCGACTTCTAATTTTAAATTTGCAAGAGCAAAGAAACATTGGAAGAAGTGTAAAATACAAGATCGGCGCTTCTAAGGGCAAGTTTTCTTGAGGCTGTGTTGGAAGTATCTTAAAGAAGCGCAATCTACAAGATTTCTAAGAATAAAAGGCACCAAAATGCATCCCAAAATAATCAGGAGGGATTTCCAAAAGTAGCAGAAACCTACACCGAAAAAGCTTGGGAAAAAACACATAAATTCCTTTGGACGACAACGAAATACAAAAAGGATACAAAAGCAAAATTGAAAAACATAGATATGCGTGTTGTCCAAAACACATAAAGTACCTTTTCAATGTGGCCTTTGTGCAAACTGTGCAAAATCAATTTTATTCTATTTTTCTTATTTTAGAGAGCAATCTTCGGACCAATCAAAATGTCACTTTTTTGATAAGCCAAATGCTGTTTCTTTTCATCGACTGTCTTTGTGCTTTTAACAACCTGCACATCTACACACAGATGCATAACCAGCTAGTTTTGTAAAATTGTTTCGAGAATTTTCGGGAATCGAGTGAAATTAGTCTCGAGTTCCGGGAAGCAAAAAATGGCCGAGACTCAGCAACCATAAATGCGATAGTGTTTAGGTGAGTGCAGATTGAGATGTTGCACACTTCCTGCGATGGAGTGGATAATCGTCACGCTGTCCGCATCGACCAACCGGGGTAACATGTATAGGTAGGGATTTCATATTATGGAAATTTTTTCACGTGTTGTCCAGAGTTTCTTTCCGGACTCATGGAGGTAGGACGAAGCGAGATGACACGATCGACAAGACGGACAGGTGATGATTCTGTTGTTTTATACTTACAGTTGTACTGTCGATGTCACAGTGTGTCAGCTCGAAATCTTCGTGACTTGGAGTTTTTTGCTTACTTTCTAACTAAGGATACGGCCCTGACTCTCGCAAGCCAATGAATGAATTAGACTACGCGCAACTAAATGACTAGTCAAATATGTGAGTAATCACTTTAATCAAACGCCGTGGCTAATACAATGGGGTTTCATCAATGAGTTTTTCATCTGTGTTGTAGCGTCTATCTGTATCGGGCACTGGATTGTCCATCTCCCATAAAATTAATAAAATGTTTTTTGATTGCTCGACAAGGTTTTTGTGCATATGCTATGATTATCTGTTTGCGATATTTCAAGTTCTTCACTCTTCTACCAAATAACGTCGATTAACTGGGGATAAATCTCTGAGCACTTCTACTACAAATTGTGAAAAACAAAGACTAACAGAGACAAGATATAAAAAACTGAACTTGTTCTTAAATAAAATTGTCTTGCCTCAAAGCTACTCTTGAAAGCACCCGAGACTAGTCGTAAGGAAAGACCTTTGTAACAAAAGCAAGATTTCTATTGAGTATTAGGTATTTGTTATTGTTCTCCTATTTAATTTTTGATATAGAAAAAGCGCTGTGTCTCACAAAGTCGCCTCTTCCAGCAACTTATTGAATCATTATTGAAAATGAAGAATGTTTTTGTGGTGGGGAACTAGATTATTTCTTGTTGTGTAGTCGATGAGCTATTGAGAAGAGTCAATTGGGACGCAAGAGTATGCAGATATAATCTGTGACTCACTTACGATTACTTTAAATGCCAAATCAACTTAAAATTTACATATTATTCGTTTCTAGGAAAAGGATATACTTTATGTAAGGTGTAATTTTTTGGATGTACATCTCTACAGTATTTTGTAATGTTATTGTCAAATCTTATTTCAATTCAAAGTTGCGAATATAATATTTAGTTTTGTTTATTAAACTTTCTCTTTATCGCAAGCTTTTTTTCAAATTTCATTACTAATCGAAACCCTTTGTTAATTCGGTTTTGTTTATGAAATCCTCTTATTGAAAATATTTTTTCAATTCTGTCTGTCCATTGTTTACTGTAACACGTGTGCTTTCTAGAATCACGTCTAGAAACTCAGTCCCAGGCTAAGTCCGTTTTAAACCAAAATAATTCACATTTAAATCTTCCACTGTACACTGAAAATGCATTGCATCCATTCATGTTTCTTTTTAACTCTGATTTTAATTTTATCTTTTAACAGCTTTTAGAGCGTGGTTTCAGGCTGAGTGCATTTGACGCGGGCAGACAGTTAGTGACCAGAGAGGCTCAGACCAAGTTAGAGTAAAAGCGCGTTAACCCTTGACCTGACTTTTGGCGCCCTTATCGATTGTGACATTTTCAGAAAATCCCCGAGGACTTTTATTGAGTTTCTTTTTCAATTTAGGATAAACTATCTGTAAACCCATCTCATTTCCGGCGATCAAGCTGCTGCGAGCACAACATTCAGATCTTTACAGGCATAAGGCCTCTTTTTCGGGTTTTATCCGTGACAGTTTGTCTAACAATTCCTTCTATACAGTATGCCCAATTCCTAACACAATATTCTCTTTACCAATAATGTTCAATAAGGCTGATGACAAATATTTAGCGACATACGTGGGCGATTGAACATTACTAATAATAGGTCTTAGTAGAACACCGTCTTTGTGCAACGTTGACAACCCATAAATCTTAAAAGCAATCTAGTTAGATCTTTTTAGATTTTTCCAAGCGTTTCGTTGATCATTCCGTTTTTCTACCAAGTATTTACTAATGCATTTACCCGTCATTCCATTTTGAAAGCGGGATTTGTAACGTTACTTTAGTTATCAATAGAAATTATGTGCAGATCTACCTTTTTTCGTGCACTCAATGGATCTTTAGGTGTATTTTAAGCATTAAATTTAACATTTCAATTGCGTATTTGCATTTCATTCAAACTCATTATTTTATTTCATTATAAAATGTAGTCAATAAATTGTTTTATGTTTCTTTGTAGTTAATGAGATCATTTCTGCTATTTAGGCTTCATTTATGAAATTCGATACATCGCTTTATCATCGAAACGGGTTTCACTCGAGTTCAAAATTGTTTATATGTTTTGGGTGTTAATGTATTTACATTTAGACTCCGTCGTTAGAAGGAATGCTGAGTTATGGTTTTATAAATTATTGAATAGGAACAATTACGTGTAGTACCTTTCCATTTTTAATGCAACGTCTGTGTTTTGCCTCCTGGTACAGTGTATAACCGGCTTCTTTTATTGTTTCAAATTCGCCATGTGAAAAATTATTCAGGATTTCTAGTCAGAGTCGAACTTAGTCTGTTAATGAGACCGGTTCTCTTCCCTTCGGGTTTATGTGGTTAGCTTTGTAGGTTTTGGGTCAGATGTTTTGTCACAACATTTATCAGCTGCGAATCCACCTTTTTTGTGGTTGCCGTAGGGCATCTTTGATGAACTCTAGATGATAGGCTCCGATAGCGTTGGATAATAGCGGATTTTCGCGGACGACGTCTAGAATTCGCAAGCTAAGAGGTGTTACTTGTCAATTTTTAAGCTTGTGAAAAACGATCGCGTAAGGTGACCATCTGTGTGCCCCAGGAAATGACTGTATTTAGTTTTGGTTATTTTTCTTTCGTGTGTCTGTGTTCGAACTTTTATGACCCCAATATTCTTTTGTGTTCATCGTTGCGACAGTTTCTTTAAAAACTGTTGTTACATATTGATTAAAGGTTAAAGAAATAATGCAGTGAACACTATTTGGTTTCTGTTTGTTACGAGTTTGTGTTGAAAGACGCTGGAACTCGTTAGTGTCGCGTACATTTTTGCCGTAATGAAGAAAGCCGGCGGCCCCTGCTTCAGCCGCAACTTGTTGGTATCTTCCCTGGTGCATCGCTGACAGCGTTTTTAAATCTTAAAGACCCAGGAAGGAGTAGAGTGTAAGAGATATCTTTTTGTTTAAATCTTTTGTTTTTGTTTAACATATATTTTATGCAAGTAAAGTTAAAGTTTTTTTAATCAGATTTATTCGAGTCTTTTGGGAGTTAAATTTATTGATTTTTCATAATTTAATTACTTCGTAATTTAAACGTTCACAGGTAATAATAGTTGGCTTATAAGATATTTTGCGTTTTGTATTTTGAAATACTTTAAAAGTAATCTTTTGTTCATTTATTTTAATTTAGAAAAGGTAAATTATAGCCGATTATATTTTGTAATCAAAATTCATTCTTTAATATTTGGCGTTTAATAATTTTTTTATTTGTTACATACTTTAAGAAATTTTTGCGTTCTTTTATTATTAATTTGGTTCTATCCCCTTCTGGGAACAATTTTTGAAACATAATCTTTTTCGTTATATTTTGTTGTGTTTTTGCGTTAAGTTACTAACCCCGTTATTCATTTGTTTTAAACATATTCTTCTTTCTTGTTTTCAGTTTAATTAATTATAGTAAAGTTCAGTTTTGTTGATTTATAGCAAAATAGAGTGTAAAAGGGTTTACCATATATAATTATGTTGTGTTGTTCAATGATGTAAGTTGTCAGATGAATCACCAGATGACCAGTAAAATTTCTGATTTAGTATTTTATTTAACTTATATTGTTTTGGTAAGTAAAAACGAGTATTAATTTGACTCCTTTCCCTGATTTCAAGTGTCTAAGGTAAAGAATTCAAAATGATAAGTAAGTCATTGCAAAATTTATCTTTAATAAAGTTATATGTTAATTGCAAATGTTTCATAAAGATATCTGTATACAGGGTGATATTTTGTATGGTAACTTGTATACAGGGTGTTGTCTCGTAAGGGACCCATATACAGGGTGTTAGTTCTCGAGAAGCTGCGTAGAATGACCGTGGGTTCCCTCTGACCCAGCCTCTGACGCCCTTAATTCTGGACATCTTTTGAACTCGTCAAGAGTTTTTGGTTGTGTAAGCTTTCTTTTTCTTTTTGGTAAAGGAAGTTTAGCTAAGACCACCCAGTCTTTGACTTGAGCTATGGGCTTGAACATTATGCTTGTTTTTCAGCTTATTCCCGTTACAGATTGTTACATTCCTTTTTGTATGTTCTAATATCGTTAAGGATGTTAATCACTTTTTATTTGTATGTAGAGTTTTCTACAGTAACTGTCTAACTGACTAGATTTAGATTTTGTTGAATAAAATTCTGTGTTTTTATTATGTCATCGTTATGTGAATTGTTTGGCTTTTAAACTTATTTTTTAGTGTGATTTTCTAGAATATTTTCAACCTTCCTTCAAACTTTTGTTTGCAATATCATATAGTGCATTTTCTATAGAATTTTTGCATCTGATTGCAGTTTATTTACTTGAGTATGCGTTTCTTAAATTAGAATATTCAACATGTTTTGTTGAAAGTTTTCTTGGGTCTGTTTCAACTTCCTTAAGTAATTTTCGTCATTAATTCTTATACTAAATGTAAGTTTTAATTTTAATTTAATTTCTAATATAAATTCTAGTGGGATCCTTTATTTCACCAGGATATAAATTCTTTTTATTAATTTCTTGACCTTTAGTTGCGATATTCCTTTTTAAAGACGTTAATTCTCTGTTTTTTTTAGCTAATAATGGAGAAACTTTTAATTACATTTATTAACAGACGTTTACATGTATGTGTTTGCTGTAAAATTAACTAGAAAGATAATAAAAGCGTAAATCAAAATTGAACTAGAAACATACAACATAACAAAAATTTAAACGATCCCACATGATTTGTAAGTTTCTTAAATTTCTTAAAATGTATAAATTAATCTGTTATTGCAGCACAGTTCAATTACTCCATAAATTAATGCCTTAATGGGTCTTGTAGTTTCATGGATACTTAATGAAATCAAAAACTGTACGGGTTTCAAAGTTAAACTAATAAAGTTCAGTAATGATTTAATTATTTGTTTAAAACAGTTCTTCCACTGCAAGTGAGTTGAAGACAGATAATTAACACTAGTGAAGAATTTTAAATTCTTTTACGCTTATTTTTTCTCTATTAAGATCTGTGGATATTATTAGACTTTTTTCTTATTTTGTGATTATCATTTATTGCTCATCATTAATTATTTAGATTGTGGAGCAATGCAAAAGGCAATTATTTGACTTTAAAGAGTTACTATATTATTGCAGATCGTTACTAAAAGAATTCCTTTCTTTAAATCATATCATGTGGGTAACATTAAACGAATATTTAATTTAGTCTAACTATTGTGCCCTACGCGTGGCTTTCATTAAAAGTTTCCCAGCTCTAGTTTGGTGCATAATTTTCAGACCAATAAATACAGTAGTACTGACAATAATAATGGAATTGCTCCTAATTAGATAAAATTTTGAAGTAGGTGAGATGCAATGGAAAATTCCCAGTAATGAAATCTCGCTGGGACTGAGCCATGACCGCAACAGTTAGTAGAATTAATTAAATAAACAAGTAAACAAACGGTAGGTTTCATGTATGCAAATACTAAAACAGTCCTTATGTCAACAGAACATCAGTAAGTTAGATGAGAAGCAGCTTTAAAGAGACTTCTTTTTTAACTTGAAAGTATTTCTATTTTTTTATAATTACACTACTTAATATATGTATTTCCATGTCTAGTCTTTTATCCATCAATATTTATTTAGATTCATATTTTTCCTGAATTAATAATTTATAATTCTCATAGCCCACTTTCGCAAAATACTAATTCATTGCTCTAGCTGATTAGAAGGTAAGCGTCGTTCTTGTGTCGCGCTTTCATTAAGAAATCATATCTTACTTTAATCGTTTGAGACCCTTAGTGCAAGAACTGTGTTTTGACGTAGAAAAAGCTGTTCTAATCTCAAATGTATTACTTCTGTAATAGCTATACAATTTTCATAGACCGCAAACTCTCAATTTTCTACCTGAATTAGTATAGCAGGTTTTGTATTATAGTGCACATCATGCACCATTAATATATAATTTGTTTAAAGAATTCTTTTCAAAATAAGTAAAAAGTAGAATGAATAGATTGACAATTAGCTTATCGTTAATTGTGAGAATCATCGATTGCTTCATGCATCTATATGTGCTACTCGATTACCCTATAATGAGTTTATTTTTAATGGTTCAATTTTTAATTGTAGCATTTAGGCGATTAATTTATTAGAAAGCTTAATCCATTAACACCCAACTCAGATCTCATTCCCTATCAATTGATCCTCCTTAAGCACGTACTAAGGATGTGTCTTTGTTTTGTTTAGTTACATCTCTGGGCTTTTAGTCTTAAAGTTATGTTACTTCTGCATAAGTCTTCTATTTTTGAAAGTGAAAGTGAAAGGAGAATGCTTTCAGTCCAGTCAACGAAGGGGCTGTAGAGGACATGAATTGGGGAAGAATTTTTCTCTTGAGGAATGTGTTGGAGGTAGTTAGGAGGCAAAGATACTAAAAGTCTTCTCTCCTAGCCCGATTGATTCAGGGGGGAGAAGGATGGAAAGATCCCTTTTATCGCTTATAACTCGCAAACAGTGCGTCGTACGGTAAACAGTACTCCTTACAGAATGAAAGATAATTAAATTTACTACAAAAATGTCTATATTCATGTTCTTTCTATATCTTATAGTTTCCGAGCTATTCGCTAGCGAAAATCGATAATTTTCGAGAATGTTTTTTTGTTTCACATTTTTTGTCAAACTTGTCCTTTAACTTTTTAGCCTTATGTTCTACAGAAAAATCGTCGGACAGTAAATTGTAGAGCATTAAATTTCTTTCGAAAATATATATTATGTACTAATGTATCTTCGACAGGTCAAAAGTTACAGCAATTTGAAGTTGTCAGATAAATTTCGTGGTTTCTCAATAAAACTATACTTTTGTTATCATCGTTATTTATGTATTAAAAAACTGGAATTTAAGAAAAATCTTACCTAGTCTTGCAAATTGTACTTTTAGCAATCTGAATAATTAATTATTTAATTAATTATTTCGAAATTCGAAAACCCGGAAGAATTTTAAAGTTTTAAGAAAAAAATCTTCAAGTTAATTTCGAAAAATTAAAAACCGGTTATTAAAATAAAACACATCTCAATAAATTTAGTAAGAATTTTAATAAAAATTACAAGACAAATGATTTGATAATGTTTCCCACAAAGGTAGGATGAAAACCACTCATTTTGGTCTGGCTTTTTTGGAACGAAAGGGTCAGAAATCTGCCTCCAACTCCAAAACTGATGGCAGCAGGAATTGTGAATCCCCGTTGTTGTATTCATCCTTTTCCTGAATATCAAACTCAGTATCCCCAGGGGATGTTGGAAGGGGTTCATCCGCGTCATCATCCTTGTTCATTAAAACGGACACTCCAAAGTTCCCCTGGCAGTTGTGGCATAAAGAGGAACAATTAATAGAAACCTTCTTGAAGCTACATCCGGTACTGCTGCAATCTTTAGTACATTTGCAAAAAATCAAGTTCAAAATTTCTTTTGGTGCTGTTGTGTTTTTAGATAGTTTGCCTTGTGCTCCCAATCCCACAACTCTAGGTGTAATTTGTTTCTCAACCAGAGCTGCACCTCGTGAAATGTGCAAAATGAATGCTCTCTTGTTGCTCCCTCTCTTGGTGGAAGTGGTGAGAGATCTGGTTTGATATTTGCCGCGGATTTCAAAAACAAATGGTATCGGTAGATATTGAGGAAGCTCTCTTTTTCTAGGGCGCTGCCGTACCATTTAGCATGCATAATCGTCCAGCTTCTTCAACATCAGCATGCGAGGAGGAGGAGTTGTGAAACACTTCGGCTGCTCTGCAAACATCAAGGTGTTTTTGGTAAAGTTTTATAGAACCAAGTTTACTCTTCCCGAATGTTGCAGATGTTGAATCGCACCCAGTAAAAGCATGCAGGACCAGAATTTCTTTCAGTTCCAGCTGTTGCATTAAGTCAGTGGAGTAAACAGGGGTTTGAACTTTTCCTCTGGCAGGTTTTAGGAATAAAATATTGCGTCAGGTAGAGTATTTGTAGTAAGCATCACTGCCAGGTCGGCATCTTCCCCAATGACAGCCATATTGGATGTTTCTGTTATAGACTGTTCAATAGCAGTGCTTACAATCAGTACGTCAGCATCGTCTAATGCTTGCTGCGTTGTGATGTCGTTTTCGTGAAGTTTACACCTCAGTAGGCTCATTTGTCTATTTTTATTTTGCTGAATGGAGAGGAATAATTCTTGATTCACTGTAATTTCGGTGTCCAGATTGAAATGAATGTCTACCGACTTTTTCATTTGATTGCGTCTTCCCTGTTCTGCAGCCTTAGTGCTATTCGGGGAATTGTTACATCCATCAAAGACAACTGTGCATTTCCTACTAGGGTAGTAAGTCTTGACGAATTTCACGTATCCACCACAAATTGCGGAAACTGAGGATCCCCTTTGCCAGATGACTTTATGTATGAGAAATCCCCCATTAATAACCAAACCAAAGTTTGGTAGGTGGTTGGTTGATTCAAACAGCTGGAACAGGACAGGTATTTTGTTTTTGCTCATACCACCTTTATTGAATAAGGCTAAGTGGAATGGGGGCAATTCGTATTGCAAAAAATCCTTCAAGTCTTTATCCCTTTCTTTGCTAATGAAAATTCTTTGAAAGAATAGGAAAGGGTTTACTGCAACGTTTCTATCATGCACCTTGATGGAGAAATTAATAGTGGAAATAGGAAGCACCCTGTCTTTGCATGACAACTCGACATCTGAAAATGGCAATTTGTTTATTTATTGCTTGTTTGACAAGTTTTACAGCGTCATAGCAGTTGACTGTATCATCTCCCACCACCCCTGTGGCTATTAACATGATGGGAATGGTTTCAGGAAAGGAAGGATGATTTTCTAGCCACGTTGTAAGTTTTGCAATGTCAGCCATATCTTTTGTTATGCGTGCTTTCCCAAAATCTTTACGCTACTTACTCGAAGTGAAGTGAACTCCACAGAATTCTTCCAGTAAAACGCAGACGTCATGAGTCGCACTCATCCCCTCAACCCACTTGTTGATTACACTATCTGTGACACCCCGCCCCCTCTTTTCACCGTCTTGGGCACTAAAGATTTGCATCAAGTCGGTCTGAACTGTCATATCAGACCAAACGCCTGACCGTCGCATCGTGAAGGCACCTCTATTGACCAATTGTCAGTGTACTTTTGGTACCAGCCTTGAAGAAAGTGTCATCATATCCTGAACATGTAGAATGACAGGATTTTGCTTAGAAAAAGCGGTCAAATTAACTTGAAAATTTCTTTTGTTAAAACCTTAAAATTCTTTCCGAGTTTCAGAATTTCAAAATTACTAATTAATTAATTAATTATTCAAATTGCTTCAACTATAATTTGCCAAAGATAGGTAAGATTTTTCTTAAATTCCAATTTTTTGAGATATAAATAACGATAATAACGAAAGCATTTTGTTCTTGAGAAATCACGAAATTTATGGGAAAACTTCAAATCAATTCTGATTTAAAGATAAATTAGTAACTACTACATATCTCTGAAGGAGATTTGATTACAGCTTTCTGTCTGACGACTTAGGACTTTGACGAAAAATGTGAGGCAAAAAAAGTATTTTAAAATTATCGATTTTCGCTGGCGAATATCTCAAAAACTGTAACACACAGGAAGAAGATGAATATAAACATTCGTGCAGGAAATATGATTATCTGTTATCCTGTGAGGAATACGTTTCACCATACGACGTACCGTTTTCAAGTTATAAGCAAAAAACCAAAAAAACCAACCTTTCCACCCTTCTCTCCCCGTGAAGCGGCAGGGCTATAGTCGGGAACTTTTAGTATCTTTGCCTCCTAACTACCCCCAACATATTCCTTAAGAAAAGAATTCTCCCTCATTTAATGTTTTCTACAACCCTTCGTGAACTGGGCCAAATGTCCAGCTATCGTTTTAACGCATTTACATCTCATTCAACAGCTTTCATCTAATGTTTTTTATCTGGTCTTTCACTAATGTCTAAAAAGTCTGAAAGCAAACCTTGTAAAAGTAACTTTTTGTACTAAAGACATTGCGTCGTAGTCCTTGAATCAAGAATGTTGCTTTTTCTCCCGAATTGGTGGTCTCATAATATCTTCTTGAAGAAGTTTTGTTGCATTTGCTCACTTGCTCTTAATGTAAAACCGCCACTATCTATTCCTGCTTCTTCTTCCTCTTCAACTATTAAATGATCCTTGTTCTTGAATTAATTTTCTTCTTGTTCTTCTCTTCAATTTAATTTTCCACTTTTAGTATCACGTTACCTCAGTGCTTTCTTTCTTCTTCATTCTCCATTTAAGAACTTGTAAATTTATGCAGGTTTGTCACGAAAATGTGCTTAAACGTTTATGCCATATTTTCGCATCATTGTTGATCATACTTGCGACCTACGTGTTTATTTGCGCATTGTTGATTGAGCAGCTTGGAAGCTCTGTTTGTATTTTTATTATTTCCTCACAGTGCAATCATATCAACCCTTTCTGCAATTGAGTAACCCACAAAGTAAGTTTTTCTTAACTTACAACAACAAGAAATAGTAGAACATTCACTTGCCGCTCATGCTAGGAAAATAAAAGCATCAGACTTTAGAGTTGATATAAGATTGTCGAATTCAATGAGAACAAATATAAAATGTAAAATTTGGAATATCATGAAGCCTTCTAGATTTTACACTCTGTATTTTCCAACTAAATCGGCCAAATTTAAAAATTAAAGTGGTGCAATATGAAGAATTTAAAGGCCTTCATAATGACATGTCACTTGAATCCCTTTTCCATTAAAGATTTCCGAAGGGTTGACGAACCCGCCTTAGGGGTTTGAAGTTTAAGGTTCGAATAGTACATCAAGAAATGCCTCCTTCCCAATACAAATAGTTTGTTTCGTTTTTGTTGGGCCACTCTGTATATATTGGTTGGTATTTACAGCTGTCGCTGTCTGCCCTCTGTCAAACAGTTTCTCTATTATTCTTTGTTATTCCAGCTCCCTTTTTCAAGGTTACGTTTCTCCATTACTTGATCTACCTCATCTCTGAATGATCTTCTTGGTCTCTCTTGTTTTCGTCGTCTCATTGGATCTCATTCAGTACCTCGAGAGATCCATTTATTATGGTCGTATCATATAAGCCATTCTTTCTTGATGTAGGTAAGAACATCTTCCTCTACTCTTCTCTTTACCTCTTCATTTGGCAACTCTACTACATCACCTCGAGTTTTCCATTTCTGTGGACGTTATTTTACTTTGATCTTTTTTGTTGATTATTTGTCAGCTCTATAGGTCGTAATGCTCTTAACAATAGTATCAAAATTTCTTTTTTCGTGTCCTTTGTAATGTGTTTATCCTATAGTACCTCATTAAGTTGAGGAATTTATTGAGAATTTAATAAAAGAAAAAACACATCAAAACGGAGTACCATAATCAAGAAATTGTCTTACAGAATACCACTGTCACTTTGTTTTAGATTGGAGTGTGAAGATATACCCCGCTTCTAAAGACATACCCCACAACAGTATTCCATAGGCAGCAACCGAGTGGAAATTGATGAAATATGCTGTTCGCGCCCACTTGTGAGTACTTACTCTTTTAAACCTTCTTATGATGTATATCGCTACTGATAATTTTCTACTCAATAGTTTCCCAAGTATGCTTGGACAATTTAAGTTGTTATTGATGTGTATTCCTAAAATCTTGATTTATTCTCGATTGGATGGCTTCATAGACATTTTCATAGTGTGTGTTTTGTTATCATTCAATCTTTGTCAATTGGTATCAAATCATACTTTGCCTCTTCTAAGGTTGTTATAGTCTCTTGAATTTTTGTTAAATTTTTTTGTTTAGACAAATGAAAGTGATATAAGAATTGCAAATTAAATATTCAGATTGTACAAAACAGTACAAATTCATAGTACAGCCTACTACATTTTTTTGCTTTCTCAACAAATATTTCCACGAAAGAAAAGCACCTAGACAGATTATTCTTTTATTTCTTAAAAATAAACAAAGGCAAAAAGCATGTCTATAAATAATAAAAAATTATATTCTTTGAATCCTACGCTTTTCATTCCAGCTTTCAATCCTTTGCGTGTCTAATACCCTTAACAATAATAGCACTGGATAGCTAAACAATAGAATTTTGATAGAAAAAAGCTGAGAATACTTGCACAATAACCAATAAGTAAGTGTAAAATGGAAAATAAAATAAACCAGTAAGCTTTCCTTCATGGTATAACAAATGATAATTTCCCGAAAAAAAGAATGGCAATAAAATTTGAACAAGGAAATGGCAATCTTAAATATTTTACGAGAATGTGTAACTTCAGACACAATAAAATTTGAAGTAGCACTAAGGATTTCGTGACAAGACTCTATAACTGTGTAAACTACATTTATTCAAACCAGAAAATATAAGTTTTACGACCTAACTACGAATATATAAAATGATAAGGGTGAAAGGATTTTCAGTAAAATAAACGTTTTATGATCAAAAAATTTTTAAACTGAAAGATACCACCTTTTTTTAAACGTTTTATGACTATTATTGATACCATTCGTTGCATAATAGAATTTCATTTTGCTAGTACTATTTATATTATATAATTGTTATTGCACATGCTTACATACATTTTGCAATTATTTTTCGCTTCTTCGTTTTAATTTACTTCGAAAATTTATGTAGGATATCGTTGAGTAATTGATGACGTTTCCCGACAAAATTATTACCTACACAAACACAGTATCAGTTTTCAGTGTTCTTAGGTTTCCATATTTACTTGCTTGATGAACACTAATGCATTGTAACAAGTCTAGAGCGTGATCAGCAATGTTAGCACTCAATCACGGTTTGCAGTTAATCTTTAGATGTATCGGCTAATTACGCAACTACCATTTATCAAACACAGTGATGGTCTTTGCTTTTAACGGAATTTTTCATTCATAACGAAATTTCAAACTTCGTCGAATATCATATTTTTCTTTCCTCTCATATCACAGCTTGCGTTTTTTTTTTCATCAGAATTTTTTTTGTACATACGACCTTTACTTTTACCACAGGGGATTATAAATCGAAAGAGTTTTTGTTGGCTGTTTGCAGTATATCGGATAACCTACAAAAGTAGTTTTTGCCTTACCACTTCATATTTGTAATCCCACGGGACTCACGGTTGTTGGTTCAAAATCAATAAAAAAATCAAAAGTAAATAAAGAAAATAAATATTAATTGAGTACTGAAAAGCCCTTTGAGATTAGATGTATTTTCCACGATGTAGTTAAAAATTGTAATCTTGAATCCTATTAGCTACTACGTACTAAAACCAGGAAATATTACTTTTTGCATTTATTTTTATAAAACCTGCTTTTTGGTATTATTACTATTCAGTTAATGCACTATAATTTAAAGCTTAAAATATAGTAACGGCCTTAAAAGGTCCCTCCCTATAAACAATGAAAATTAAAGTATGAATTTTTAATTAAAGATTTAATCAATAGCTACCACAGAAAATATTATCTAAATAAAATCAGATAATTATATAGAGCAGTTCAGGAAGAGAGAAGGAAGCAGGAGAGAATAGAAAAAGAAATTGTTGCGTTATCTGATATAACTAGGACGTGTTTAACACCTGCAATATCGTGCTCAGCCTACAACAAAGAAATATGTAGGTATCTAATATTTGTAGAGATACATACTGTAAGTGTACATCTTCGTTTCAGTTTCAGCTAGAACGGATTTATTTAGGTGTGATTCGATCTTAAAGCTTATTTCCCTACTTTTCCAAACTCTACCTACAAAATACTTGTGGTATATGATGAGAAAGTATTGCGAAATGTGACCTACAAACGTTCAAAACTACTTTAGTGTTGTGCTATTTGAAAACAATTTCTGTCGGGTTTTACTGAACTATGAATAAAAATACCGAAACGAATTCTTACATTTTAAATCTTTTGAGCAATGTTACTTGCTACTTATATGTATATCTTAGGCTTCAGATGGAATATCGGTAAAAGAATAAGAACATTTTGATATAAAAGTGTCTTTGAACGTTTTTGCTATGATTCAATCTAGATATGGTGCTTAAAAAGCAAATATTATTATTATAAGTTGCTCCGGGGAAGACCAACTACTACAGTAAACTATTGTAAATTATATGGTCTGTACCTAGCTTGTTGTATGCTCTCAGGTTTGAGAAATGCACCCTCGCAGTATTGCAGTTTTCATAAATAAACGTTTGTATAATAAACATTTGAGTTAAGCCGACTCCCTTTGAGTTTCTGTAAAACTGAGATGTTTTGCTGGTATACTTAGAAGCCACATCCATTTAAACAGACATTTCGATGCTATGAAACTTTGTGTCCAGCCATAGCAGATCACATTAGATCTCTAGCAGAAGTATCTCATTAAGAATTGCCAAGATTCACTTATCGTTAGTCGATTTTCTTTCATCCCATTCCAACCACTTTGAAATATTTCATTTCTTAAGCTTCCAACCAATATATTATATACCAATAAAAATAAATAAATTATTAAACAAAAAGGTCATACAGACGAAGAGAAAAAGAAATACCAATCATAATTAAAGTCTCCTCCTACTGATCAACAGCTTTGGGTGGACGAACTGATAGGAGTAAGGGCACTCTCTTGTCCTGGAACTAAAAAATTGGCTCCGAAAGTGAATGAACCGATAAGTGGTCAACGGCAGAAGAATGTAAAAGGCAAAGAGAAACCACTACATTAAAGATCCTTATGGATATCTCCTGTTAGCCATCATGGCAGGCGCATGTACTCGTAGAGTAATAAATCTACTGATCATGGAAATCAGAAACCAAGATCCGGCAAAAGGAGAAAACTCACTATTAGACCACAGGATCCCCCGGGTCGTCAATCAGCGAAATCCCTGTAAATTAGCTAAAAACAAAAACGTGGAATGTGCAAAGCATGTGTGATTTGAGAAAGATTCATAATACTATTTGGAAGATGACGAGGATGCGGGTTGATATTATAGAAATCAGCGAGATGCTGAGGAACTGGACAGTTTACAGTGGATGACCATCTAATTTATTACAATGGTAATGAAGGCACGCGACATTGGAACAAAGTCCGTTTTATCCATAAAAGACCACAGAACAGTACCATCAGATCTATTCAACAATCAGACAGGGTCATGATGTTAAAACTGAAGGGTAATCCCGTAAATGTCAATTTGATTCAGGTATATACACTGACGACTGATAAGATGGAGGAAGAATAGAAGAATTTACTTTCAATTAAGCAAGTTTATAAAAAATCCAAAGAATCACGAAGCGGGTATCATTGTGGGAGACTTTAATGCAGAAATTGAAGCCGGAGCAAAAGATGAAATGGTTGGATCATATGGTCTTGGTATAAGGAATGAGAAGGGTGATCGCTTGGTTCAGTTTTGCAGAGAAGAGCCGCTCATTGTTACCAATACTTTCTATGATCTGCCCCCAAGACGGTAGTATACTTGAAAGTCCCCAGCGAATAATAATGACAGCATCGTTCACAATCAAACAGACTTCACTCTAATTAAAAAACGGTTTCGAAATGGAGTCACTTCAGTCAAACCTTATCCTGGTATGGACGTTCCTTCTAACCATAACCTCATCTGCAAATTTTGTATAAGACTGAAGCGACTCAAAATTAAAAGATAAAGTAAGAGATTTGATCTGGTAAAACTGCAAAATATAGAAATACAAGAAGAAGTGAAGCAAACTCTGAATAATGAATTAACACGAATAATCCCGTTGGAACATCAAATAAAAGATACTTGGGCCTCTATTAAAAACGATACCAGAGATGTTTGCAACAAATTGTTAAAGCCTGAAAAACAACAACAAACTGAAAGAAAAGGATGGATGAACGATCAAATTCTGAGTATGACGGAAAAATGACATAACGGTAAAAATAAAGACCCTGTAATGTACCACGATATTCACAGGGACATTCAGAAAAAATGTAGAGAGGTTAAGAAAGTCTAGATCAGCGACAAATGTTAAGAAATTGAAGAATATGAAATCAGACATTAGATATTCAGTGTATTTACATAAAAAAGTCAAAGAAACTGGAAACATCAGGAAGAACACTTCTGGAAATATCTCTGATAAACAAGGAAATATAGCAATTGAAATCGAAGAAAACTTAAAAATCTGGCAGAAGTATATTCAATGCAATGCCAATTTTTAACATCTCGGAAGGTCCGGAAATAACATCTCCATGGTGCGACGCGCTATCGATCTGGCTAGAAACAGGAAAACGACAGTCGGACCGGATGAAAATCCAACAGAGATTCTGAAGGTAGTGAATAGTAGGAATATTGAAATGCTCACAGTGTTTCTCAATATCATATAACCGGAAGACTGGTTTCTGTCTACCTTTGTTACATTACCAAAAAGACTCAATGCAAAAACTTGTGATGAATTTCGTACAATAAGCCTACTGAGCCATACATTTAAAATCTTTCTCCAAATGCACAATTGTATAACAAGTGCGTGATGAACATGGGAGGGATACTTGGATTCCGAAGTGGTTTCGGAACCCTCAAAGCCTTATGTGCAGTCTAAGTAATCAAGCGCTGCAGAGAAGTCAATTGTGATGTGTATATTTGCTTTCTAGACTATGCAAAGGCGTTTGATATGTGCAACCAGGAAAGAATGATTCATGCTTTGAGGAACGCAGGAGTTGACAAAAAAGACATCAGAATAATAGTTAACTTATACTGGGGGTAGAGGGCAGCAGTACGAGTGAAAGGTCAGTACAGAGTCCATAAAGATCCAGGAACGAGTCCAGCAGGACAGCGTGTTATCGCCCCTGTTGTTTAATTTATATTCAAAACAAATCTTTTGAAACGCACTAGAAAATACTGACAAGGGCATTAAGGAAAATGGCAAAGCCATTAATAATATGCAATATGCAGATGACAAAATAGCCAGGAGGGTCTGCAAAAATTAATCCTTGGTCATAAGGAAGTCAAAAATGCAACGAACGGTAGGTATTATATACAAACAATCGATTAATAGAACGAGTACCAAGGATTAGTTACTAAATAAAGATTGGGATGATACACAAGAAATAAAATGTCGAATCGAAAAAGTTAGAGCCGTGTTTTTCAAGATGAAGAATTTACTGTGTTGCAGAGACCTCAGTTTACAGCTTTAGTGACGCATTGTTTCAAGTTACATTTACTCTGTTTTGTTATACGGTTGTGAGGCATGGACTGTATCAGGGACTACAGAAAAGAGAATACAGGCATTCAAAATGTGGATCTATCAGCGGATTTTAAAAGTACCGTGGGCCCCCAGAGTAACAAACGAGGAAGTTCTCAGAAGGATGAATTGTCAACCTGAACTCATACTTATGATCAAGAAACGAAAACTGGAATATTTCGGATATATATTGAAGAACGAAACAAAGTATAGGCTGCTTCAGAATGTTCTGCAGGGAAAAATTCAAGGTAAAAGAGCTCCCGGAAGGAGAAGGATCTCTTGGCTTGCTAATAGTTTGGAAAAACATCAACTGAATTATTTCGCAGCGCAACGAGCAAACTTCGCATTGTCTTGATGATAGTTAACGTCCGGAAAAGATAAGGCCACGGTAAGAAGAAGAAGAATTAAAATAAAAGTGCAAATTTTAACAAAAGCGCAACTAAGCAAATTATTGTCGCGTTTCAGTTTTCAAGGAGAACCTTTTTCAGATGTAACAGTAAAATAAACTGCAATTACAAAATCAGAGAAGATTGTGCTCGCTCTGAGTTGTGTCGTACCGGGAGGCAAATCCGGAATTTTATGGTAATTAAGTGACATGAATGCAACGTCGGTGGCGATTTCCCATTGGCGTTGGTAGTGTTGGGTGATATTTCTTGCCAGGGACATGTGCCTTCATCACTAAGGAAAATGACGATGAAAACAGTCGGCTTGGACATTCTTGGACCTTCCAAATGCGACCGTAACTCTAAAACCGCTACGCTTTGTAATTTCGCGAGATGGATGAGTGAGGTCCTTGGAGATGGGTTATCTGTATATAAAAGAGGTATCAAGTAGGATGTCTGCCAACTCAGTGACCAGGTTATCGGCACGTGCAGGTGTTACGTTTCTTTATAGGTTCAACAAAAGGGAAGTTCAATGTTGATTTCCCACCTTTGATGGGTGACAGTTCTAGATACCTTCGTGCAACCTTTTTGAGCACAGTAGTAATTATGTAATAAGATGGTGAATGTAGATACGAAATAGAGTGTATTCTTTATTTTGATATCAACAAGGCCTTGCGTGGAGTTGTAACTAAGGGAAGCAGCTGGTGGAACCGGCATCGTTGGTTGGTTATGCAAAGTGCGGCGTATAGTCGATAAATTGGTAAGACGTTTGTGGTACGAAGTTGGTATTGACTTTGACGTCAAACAAGCAAGAGCTTCATAGTTACATTTCAGTTTCCGAGGGAAACCGGAGGCCGTTATAAGAGTTTTACTTTTTTCGGCTAAAATGTTGATTGGCATTTGTGAGGGATTGTGAAGTGGAATTCCGATGCAGTTTGCATTCGTCCGTGTTTTGTTTTGAGGTGATAGAGTGTGGTGTGCTGGGTGAGTGTAGTAGTTGTAGTGCTAGGTGCATTGTGCTGGTGGGGTGACGGTTCCTCGTTGTTGCTTTGGCGTTGTTTGTGTTGTGATGATGGTGTTGTGGTGTGTAGTTCTGTATCGTATGTGTGTGGTGGTGGGGTCGTGAAAGATACTGTTTTGGAATTTATCTTGGCTACTAGGGAAAACCACGGAAAAACCCTACTGAGAATAATCGACCCGGGGATGCTTCAGACTCCCAAATCCGAAGGTAGCGCGGAAGACGCTGTCTACGTTGCTAGATTGTTTCGCGGAGGGCGGTGGATCTTATTTGTAGATAAGTCAAGTGTCAAGAAGTATGCCCATCAACTCAAGGGAGCGGTTTTTGGCACGGTACGTTTCATCATGACACAGGGTGAATGTTTGGTTTTCTTTTTGGCTTTTTTTTGTGCGGGAGCGTAGCCGAGGTTCTGAGGATGTCGAGAACGTGCTCTTCGTTTTGTTCAACCACCCTGTTCACATAGCAACTTTTTATGAACACAAGGCGCGCATTTAACATACAGGGGTAATTTCCTCTCTGCCGCAGATTCCCTCCTGCAGATGGTCCTCGCGGGGATCTTCGATACCAACTAAGATGAAAGTCGTCGGTAAAATAACTGACGGTGAAAGGCGGTTGGCGTTTCGTAGAATTTTCCCTGAAAGTTTTCTTTGAATTAATTGTGTTGGTGCTTAAGTGCTGTGCAATGCTTAGATGTGCCGCATTATGGTTGATGCGCAAATGTTACTATTTGCTTATTAAATGGAATTGATGGCTACTTATTTCCATTATGATGGTTGGTTCTAGATATTCAGAACATTGTTACGCGGCGCCCACAATAGAGATAATGCGTACCGTTGGATATACATTGGCTTTTGTGGTTGATGTTGACAAGGAATACGTCGGAGGAGACTCTTGAATTCGCAAAAAATCTTCAAGTTTGTTGGTTGGGGTATAAAAATAGGTTTCAGAGTCACACCTTCACACGCGCATGCTGTGAAGATAGAAGTTAACGGTAACAGTACTGAGTCGGGACTACCAGCTCCATGACCCGTGATGAGTTTGAAAAACAAATACTCAGGGAAGCAAGGCGCTAATAGTCGTGCCTGACTTGATTGAAAAGAAACTTGATGCGGGCCAAAAAAGGAACTTGATAACTTCTTGATCGGTTTGAGAATCTCGGCAAGGTAGAGTGGACCGAGAGGACCAAACGGCCCGAGTGAACGAATCTGTCTGACAGAACCAAGTGATCTAAACGGTCCGATAGGGTCGAGTAGCCCTTCCACCCAATAAATACAGCATTACTCTACAGAAGGATAAAACATGATGATTTTCTTTTGGCGACTTCGGCCTTGGGATTTTGCTTATAATAAAAATTTTAAAAATCTGCACTATAAAACCGTCAAAGTATGTTCAATGTAAACATTAAAGAAATCTTCCATTTTCCAGAACATATTCGCAATAAGAGAAGAGAGCTCGACAGACCCGACAGACCCGACCGGCCCAACAAGCACGACAGACTCAACCAGTTTGAGAAACCGGAAAAGCAGAGAACAACGCCCACACAAAGACAGAGATTCTTGAATGTGAGAAAAAACTTTTAGTTTTGTTGGTTGGGGCATGCAAATAGTTTTCAGAGTCAGACCTTCACGTGTTATAAAAGTAGAGTTTGGTGGTGGCCGGTAAAAGTAAACGGTGACAGTGGATGAGACTTCAGGGCGATGGCCGCTATCTTATCAGCTCGGCATTTGGAAAACAGATATATGGGAGAGCAAGGAATCACACTTGACGCCGATAATTGTGTAGCAGATAACAGAAAAGTGGATTGAGTTTCCAGGAAAGGGATCATCAGACAATCCACCCGTTCACCAGTGGCGAGTCGAATGACTCTAGAAACGAAAAGAATTGAAGCACAGAGGGAACCACTGACCACTGACTCACCGACAGCAAAACAACTTTGAAAGCTCCGTCCGTTTCAACACACGTTACGGTTAGAGAATAAATTGATCTAGTAATATTCGCCCCTTTTTGTCTTTTATTTCTTGCCTTAATCACAGTAGCCCGAGACCCTTGTTTAAAATTAAAAAGTTCAGGATCAGACAGGATGTAATTATCGCACAGGTAGGGCCAAAAATATTGCTTGACTGATTTGCGTACCCAAAGGTTCTCATATGTACAATCCAGCAAACAATTCGACTGGAACACTGTTGCGTGTGCACCAAGAAAGAGCAAGCATTGCTTTCTTGATTTGAGTCCATGGTGCCGATACTTTCCCAACGAAACCATTTTGCTATAGATTTGGAAAGTTATTGATCGACAGAATAGGGATGAACACTAGGATGAAGCAATTCTGTATCTCTTCAAGCTTAAATTGGTTCCAACCATCTTCAGACTGAGATCAATCTATTTTAAATAGAAACAATCAATTTCAAATTGAACTAATCAAGTTCAAGTTAAGACCAATCAATTTTAAATTGAAACTAATCAACTTGGCAATGAGTTCAGATTAGTCTAGTTTAAAATTCAATGGTCCCAGTTTGAGTTTGAAAAGGTATAGTATGCCGTTTCAGCTTAAATTTGGAACCAAGCAATTTAAAATTGGGAGTAAGCGATTACTAATCAACTTTGCATTTAGTTCAGATTAGTATCCATTTGAAGCTAATTAGTCCAATTTAAAATTGATTGTTTCTCATTTGAAATTGATTGACTCCGATGTGAGGTTGAACAGGGATAGGAAATCAACTTCAAATTAGATTAGTCTGCTTCAAAGTGAGTTTCCAGATTGAAATCAATTAACTTTAAATTAGGACAATCTGAATTCAATCTCAAGTTGGTTAGTTTCAATCTGGAGTAGATTGACCTCAGCTTGAAGTTGATCGGTCTCGATTAAATTAAATTAAATTAAAAGCCATTCTCAAGCTAAGATAATTCCATAAAATTAAATAAATTAGGTTATTGTTATTTGTTTAATACTCCATTTGTGTTAGTTTTTAAATTATAAGTAAACGCTACTAAAAAGCGACTTCCGAAGAGGAAAATCACCCAGCATTGCTATTATTATTTACTATTGTAGTAATTCTTACTACACTACTAGGAATATCAGTACAGTTGTAGTTTTCTAAAAGATTTCACTTTTATGTCGTCCCTCTGTCGCAACAACTCTTATTTTTTAAATTTTATTTGCAAATTTGATGCCGACTAAAAAATATTTCAGCCATAGTATTCTACAATTCCCCGAGCAATTTACAACTTCGTTCCTACTGATTCCTTTTTCAATAAATTCTGGCGTCGCACACTTTCTTCTACACCCTCGTTCCAATTTATTTGCCATTTATTATTGCATTATTACTTAAATATTTCATCTTATTTACAAAAATGTGGCCTATTTTAATATCAAACTGTATTTTTAAATTCCTCTGTGTATTCTTGTTCGTTTTATTCGTAGTGTCACCTTATTGATCCATACTTCATTTTCCTGCTCATTCTAGAATATGAGTATCTTGGTTTTCAATTTGGTTCTAAATCAATTTTTCTTTTATTTTTCTGACTCTGTTATTCACTCTTTCATTTCTTTTTCTTAATGGCGTTAACTAATAACTCAGGGTATTTACTTACCGTTTTACTTAATAATAATTTTCAATTAAAACTTTTTAAATAATGTTAGATATTGTATTAAGAGTTTTAGAGATTTTTTAGGCGTATTTGGAGAACTTTTCACTTTCTAGCTTTATAATTAGTACGCTTACTGCAATATTAACACCAGCAAATAAAAAAAAATAAGGATGATAAAAAAGTATATAAATTTCTCTCACGTACATCCCATTCTGGTTTTTCTCAATTTTTTTTAGTTGAATCGTGACTTGTTTTTTAAAAACACTTACTTTACCACTATTTATCTTAAAAAAAAACCTACAAATGATTCGATTTACGATAAAAAGTGTATGATTAATGTTTAATTTAAAAACATTCTTTGATTTCTCGTATTTATTCAGCGAAACTTAACACATCATACTGACAAGAAAAACATTTATTGATCGACGTAAAGCAATGATCGAAAAGTCTACATACTAAGAGAGAAATAAAATTTATTTTAAGTTATAATGTTGTCGAGCAATCATAAAAAAACGAGAATAAGAAGTAGATAACCGTTTCTATTATTTTAAATCAAAAGAAACTAACAAAAGAAAAAAGGATAAGCTGTACACACATGTTAAAGCAAACAGATAGTGTCGGTAAATGAGTATCTTATCACGTTATCCTTATCACGTACCTATATGTTTATTATCATTTTAAAATTGAATGTATTGTACTACTTGCACTCATTAGTTTCTCTGTGAGTAAGAATTCAAAGAAAACCAATATCTTTTAAAATATTATGAGCAATAAGAGAAATTTCTTAGCAATAAAGATTATTGTAGTTGGTATTGACCTGATGCCGAACCTAAATAACTACTATTATAAGTGCATACTGAATATTTTGGTCTTTGCTCAATAATTTAATGCTTTAAATTCAATCTAATAACAATAAAACAGCAGATAATCATCCCAGAAAATACTTAAGATTCTTAAAAAGACTATTTGTTTAATTTAAGCTTATCTCTTCTCTGATGCATGCCCAAATGCAGGGCAAAACATAGCAAATACAAAGTATCTAAGTCTACTTTTCACTTTTTCGTAATTGCAAAATAACCGAATTATAAATTTTCGACCTTGATATCAATGCCATTCAACTTTACCGCCATTTTTCATTGCCTATGTGGTGGTTTAAAAATCCAAATCAGGGTAATCTTTTTAACTACGTTTACAGCGATATCGCCAACTTCTGTTCATGCCTACTATTATATTTCAATAGCCTTTCTCAGCCGATTTAAACATCAATGTAGAGTTTTTACAAAAAAACTACTCTATAGAGCCTTCTAGAGCTCTCCAGGAAGCAGAATTTGGGGACAAACTTAATACCGACCAAAGAAAAAACTTGGTAGCTTCTTGATCAGCCCGATTATCCCGACAGGGCCAAACAGCTCAAATGCACCGATCTGTCGGACAAAACCAAACGGTCCGACAGGATCGAATGGCCCGTTCGGTTTGATAAATCTAGCACAGATGTACAGGGAGTAAAATATAATACGTTTCCTTCAGCGACTTCAGCGTTAGGGTTTTGTTTATAATAGGACTGAAGATTAAATGCACTAAAAGTCATTAAATTATGAAAAATATATGAACTACAAAAGCTTAAAAATATTTACAATGTATGCATTAAAGAAATCTTTCCAATCATCCTAAAAAGGCTACTCTTCCTTACTGTTTGGCAGATACCGCGGCTATTCCTCCGATATAGGGCATTGTTGTTGTGATGAGCATATCATATTCTACCTGGATACAAAAAACCATCACTGTTAAGAACTCAGTTGCATTGGTGATATGTGGCAATCAGGTGGTAGATAGAAGTGCTTGATTTGTGCCTATTACTTCTGTTGTTACGGTATTATAGTAAAGCATTTTCCCATAACAAAATGAAAACTCCGGGTAATGGCTCATCTTCGCAGATATTATACAGCAATTTGAGTTCTTCATGTATTTCCTATTTTCCATCAAAATGTATTTTTCACTCACTTACGGGATTTACTGCTTGTGGGCTGTGTTGGATACAGGAATAAGCAGTTGTTGAACCGACGGCAGCTTATAAGCGGACGATAATTGTTGCAAGAACGGCAGTTGTTGTAAGCAGAGTAGCTGTAAGATTGGAAGGTACTGGATGAACGAATTGCTTAGAGGTGGATTAATAGCGGACGGAACTGGTGTTGGTATAGTTGTAAGGGTCAAAGTTGTACTAGTACTGATGACTGTAATAACGGATTGTGGGTTTCTTCTTGCCTCAATTTATACTTTACTCATTTAATCATTAATTTTCTCTATGGTAAAACAGTTCATGAGACTGGACAGATACATTGGACTTCTGACTTTTGGGAAGCTGACCGGAATGGTTTCCTTTCACTCGACGGTTTTGTAGGTTTGTTTCTAGTCTTCCCTTTGATTATTAATTTTAATTTTATTGTAATTTAGTCTTCGCAATCTTATTATTTGCACAAACTAATTTTAATATTGTTGTCCCTTACATGTGTTTCTGCAAGGGGCCTATTGGCTTCTACCAGGAGCCTGGACTAACCCTAATCCACGCTGGTGTCGCTACATATTTGTCTCCGTTTTTTTTTTACTAACAATATTGGATTTTGCTGAGGGCATCTTTTTTGATAAAAATAATTGCAATCCTGCAATTTGTCTTACTGAGATACCGACCAGAAAGTTTTGGAAGTATATATATATATAATAACTTTAAAAATATCAAAGTTAATGGTTTAATTCTTTTATATCTTTTGGAAAATATTTTAAAGGTCTTAACACTTTTCGGGGTTACTGCTTTCTAAAGATCAATTTTTAGTTTTTAGAAATCACTGTTGTGATAAAGTAATTACTATTAAACTCGGAAATCACAAAAGTGACGGATATGACAAGGCCAAGGGCAAGCAGAAAACGAAATTATCAACAGAGAAATTACAAAACCAGGACAAGCTCGATCACCTCATTCCGGCACGTCACGAAGGTCGAGAAAACTCAATCAAGAAAGAAATATAACACCATTAAATTTATGACATGATACTTGGAATCAGGCAAAGTTAAAGAAGTAACAGAAGAACTACAAAAACTAGATGTCGATATAACAGCAACATAAGAAATTAGGTGACCTGGTTCAAAAGGAGCAGTTGGCGAACAAACTATCTTTTACTATAGTGGAGCAAACGAGCGGGTTTTAACATTTTAAAGACATAAATATGCGGCTGTGCACTCTAATAAAAAGGAAAGTTTTAAGACAAAGAACGAGAGATGTGACAACAACGGATGAACCGGAACGAAGCATGAACTGGAGAAACTAAATGGTCGTACAAACA
Source organism: Ignelater luminosus (assembly GCA_011009095.1). Taxonomy (NCBI): domain Eukaryota; kingdom Metazoa; phylum Arthropoda; class Insecta; order Coleoptera; family Elateridae; genus Ignelater; species Ignelater luminosus. The sequence goes on from VTPC01005203.1 coordinate 28,587, forward strand.
TACAGTGCATTCTTTTATTATAGAATTCAGAGAACTTGCAATTTCTATAACAGTGTAGGTATATGATTTTTATGCTATTCTTACTAAAAAGGTTACCATAAACATTTGTTTGGATTTTGACAGAATAGTTTTAGGAATAGCTGACAAGTCTCCAAATAGAAACTATTGCAATATCCAATTTTAACTTGGGAAAAAGCTGTGGAAATACAACAAGCTTCTCAATTAACAAAAGAACACTACAACACTTTGCAAAAGCCAAAGAGAAGTATGGATTTGATAAGCAAATCTACCAAGGTTCAGTTAGAGTATAAGGAACTTTTATCTTCTAAACAGTCTGGTGAATACTCTACCCAAGGTATGATTGATAATTATGTATTTCAAGGACGATCAAAACAAATGAACTACAGGTCGCAAAGAGGTAGCAGTTATAATAGCAATAGATGGTGATTATTTCAAATTCAACAGTCCAGCTTTTGTCAAGACCTGCACACTTTGCTATAATTTAAATCATTTTGCTGCTGGATGACCTAATAATAAAATAAAACAAATGCACGAAGTGCATGGATGTTCAAATAATAATTATATGACATTAAATAGGAATGATAGCCCTTCTGATATTGAAATCTTTTTTGTGAGTGTTATAAAGTAGCCAATGGTATTGAACACAATGAGGGTAACAGTGAATAGTAGGAAACCATAGACTTTGATTCTTTCTCAGTGTCTTGTAAACTTGATACGGGCGCCCAGATAAATTTAGTTCCAGTTAAGATTGTTAAAAAATCAATTTAACACATAATAATTGTGTAATTGTATTTGAATCCTGGGGTGGATTCTCGGCAAAACCCTTAGGAAAAATGTACATACCTTGAAAATTTTAATTTGTTGTAGTTGAAGATGTAATTAACAATACAGTAATCAAGCCTTTAATTAATAGTTGCAAAAGTAGTATTAAGTTAGGACTTATTATAGCGCCAGCAGTTAGCCCTCCTAATCGTGTACCGTTTGGGATACAAGAAGACTAAGTAAAAGCAAGACTTGAGTAGTCAGAAACAAATAAAATAATAAGGAAGGTTGAACAACCAATTGGTTGGGTAAGGCATCTAGTAATTATAAAGAAACCAGATAGATCTTTGCGTTTCTGTATTGATCCTAGTCATTTAAATAAAGCAATTATTAGGGATCATGTTATAATACCAACTCTTGAAGATCTAATCCCAAAACTATCCAGTAAATCTATTTTTACTATTTTTGATTTAAAGGATGGGTTTTATTAATCACTCTTAGATGATGCATCAAGTTAGGCAATGTCAACTCCTGAGATTACCATTTGGGCAAAAAAATGCTCCTAAATTGTTTCAAGCAAATAATGGAAGAAACTTTGGTGATATAAAGGATTTAATTATCTATGTTGACGATATGCTAATCGCTGCCGAAACTTCAAAAAAATATGATTGAACATTATAACCTTTGGGGTTAAATTTAGCAAAATAAAATTCAACTTAGTATAACAAATGTTTATGCTGGATATTGGTTTTCTCAAGTTGGATACAAACCTGATCCAGATTATGTCAAGGCGATATTAGATATTGAAAGTTCTAAAAGTAAGAAAGATCTTCAGAAACTTTTAGGTATGTTTGGGTGCCTTTGTCTAAAATAGCTGCCAATTTGTACCGACTACTAAGAAATAATGTAATGTGGCAATGGTTATACCCACTCACTATAAAGCACGCCACCAATTGAAAGATATTATTAGCACCTTACCAGTTCTTAAACTGTTTGATTCTAAGCTTTCAATCACAATATAATGTGGTAGCTCAAGGGAAGGGCTTGGAGTTTGTCTTATGCAAGAAGGTCAACCAGTAATGTATGATTCGCGTACACTGGCAAATGCAGAACGTAACTATTTACAAATTTAGAACGAACTGCATTTGCAACAAATCGTTTTCACAATATGATTTATGAGGTGTTACTATCTTAAATGACCATACGCCCCTGACACCAATCAATAATTGGCATTTTGCCAAAGTCAATTTCCTATTCTGATAATTGTACCCATCGCTGTACAGAATAATCTCATTCTCTGATTCTTTAGGTGCATTTTTAACAGTCTCTAGGTGATAGACGATTATAGTTGAAAATTCATCTGCGGTCGACTTCCCTTTTGTTTCGTTCTATTTAAAACAGGGACCGTCTTTGTTTTGGAGGTCAAAAACAGTCATGTTATGCACTGCTAATTTAGTTTTATAATACATCGCAGACACATTTGTTTTAGGAGAACGGCTTGGAGATCCATCGTAAAAGTCATACTCGATAACTCTTTATATTTTTGCTCTTCAGTCCTAGCTTCTTCCTTTCTCTTAATGTGGGCATTATAGGTAAGTTATTTCATCGATATTGTTTTTTTTAAAACCTTCACAGATATCACAGGCATACTTTGTAAGTGCAAATAAACTAAAATTGTTTTTCTTGAAAAGTTGATTGAAGGCCGTTTTACTTATATAATTTATGCTTTCTTTGCAGCACCGGCCACTTTTATAGAATTTGTACAAATTAGATTTGGATTTCCATTCCAAATACAGTTTTTTGCTTGAAGCCCTACAGTAATGGGACTCCATTTTTGGAATTTGGTCGAGGAGCTCTTCTAAACGTTTCATTTCCTTCTTTCACTTCTTTTTTAAATCACGTACTCTAATGTTTTAATCTTCACTATTATTTTCACCAATAACCAGATCAAATTTTCTATTATGCTTTACTCAAATCCTTACACTCAGCTATGCATATGGTATTTAAAAACACATTCCTGCAGACCTTTACACGATCTCTTCCTATTTTTAAATAATAGTCCATTGAAATTGAGCGTCTAAATTTTTCAATATCTTTTCTATCTCCCGCTCTTTGTGTTCGTTTAAAATCACATAACATCTGCATATAAAGGCGTTTCTCCTTCCACGACATTTAGTGTGGTTCACAAGTTCCATTTTGGTTATTTTTTGCCTGACTTCTCCAAAAATTATGATTGAGGTGTCATTCGATTCGGAATGGCATTTAGAAACTTTTCGAACATTTCGTAGTCCCGCGCAAAAAATTGCAAAAGTTATAAACAAATTCGTAAAAAAATGGGTTTCGTTTTTTGCAAATATCTGGGAGATTATTGCAAATATCCAAAATCACAAAAAAGATCCTTAAAGAACAAAACATTTCCTACAAAAATTCTTTAGTTAACAAAAGCGTAACTAATAAACAAATTGTGGGAAAAAATTTTTTCCGATGGATTATTGTTCACTCATGTATCCCAATGATACCTGAATTTTTTTATTCCTTAATATTTATATTTAATAGGTAAAAAAATTTTTTTTTTGTTAAAGAGAGCAAACTAAGCGGCGCGCGCGGCGGCCAGATCACGCGTTTTTAGCCCTATTTTCACCTCTAAATTAAAATTATAAATATTGGTGGTACAATTCCGGGAGTTGAAACGTTTTTGTAGGCAATTTTCTGCTCTTTAAGGATCTGTTTTTTGATTTCGGATATTTGCAATATTCTCCGAGATATTTGCAAAAAACAAAACCCCTGTTTTTACGAATTTGTTTATAACTTTTGCAATTTTTTTGCGCGGGACTTCAAAATGTTCGAAAAGTTTCTAAATGCCATTCCGAATCAAATGACACATCGATCATAATTTTTAGTGAAGTCAGGCAAAAAATAGCCAAAATGGAACTTGTGAACCACACTATTGCTCAAAATTCTGCAAATACTTTCTTTTGCTGGTCGTCACTCACTGAGCTACACATTAATTCCTTTCTATTCCTTGATAGTTTACAACTACATCGTACTTTTATTTGCAGATTTTCACGTTAAACGTCTAGGTCCAATTTCCTTCATTATCCTTCTTTCTTCCTTCCTCTTTTCTTTCGTTCGTCTGTAGTAGTCCACGACTTTAGATTTCTCTTTCGAGATTGTTTTACCTTATTGTTATCTATATTTTTTTCTGGAGATTCTTGGACCAAGTAAAAATTATTTTCAAATAATTTTGGCCTGGTTGAAGTGTCTAATTTAAGTTGAATTTTATTTTCTATATCAGCACTTAAACTTTGAGAAATGTTTATTTTATCAATATTTATTGCTGAAAATTGCTGTTCTAGTTGAAAATAATTACCTTTGATTATTTCCGATGTAGTTGTATTGTCCACTAGAAGTTCAGAACCATTTTCTGTAATAATGCAATTATTGTCCGTAAATTCTATCTAAATTCCTTGCTCATCTATGACCACAATTGACAAACTGCAAATCTATAGCTCGTTTGGATTTATTAGTGGTTCTAAAATTTGAAATGCGGAAATGTTTTGTGCTGCCGGATAATTATTAAAGTGCGCATCGACATGTATTTCATTAGTAGATTGAACTTGTCCATATTCTTTATTATTTAATTAGTTGAATTTACCAATTTTGAAGAGTCTACTGTACCTTCATCTTGTAAACGTGCCGTTTGAACAATGCTATATAAGCGAAACAACAAAATTTAAAAATTGGTAAACCTCGTGACTCCACAACTTGCTTCATAATAAGTAAAATTTGTCATAAGAAAAATTCGTAACTCCGTAGGTACAAGCAATCAACAAAAATACTACAGTTGCTATAAATATACCTACATAGACCGCTTTTATAATAATAATATATTGGACTTACTAAATAAATAAACACAATAATTATAACATCACAAATTGTCCGGTTTAGGAAATAATCCACTGCTCAAGTACAGCCACTACCTACACTAAACACTAACATGGAGACTAGTGGAGTTATGAGGTTTTACTAGTCAACATTTTTCATGCTGGAGTTACAAGGTTATTTTGTTGTTTTCTTCTTAATTGTAGAGGTTATTTGGAGTTACAAGGATTTTGCATTACATAGATAGCATAAATAGCTCATTTTAGTAATTTGTTGGAGTTGCGAGGTTTTCTTGTGTCGATGTCGCCGACGATAAGTAAAGAAGAGAAATAGGCCTTTTGGCACTTATAAATGCTACAGCAGGTCCTCAATCACCCCCGAGAGTAATGATCATGATTACTCATCTGTGTTACCTGCGTACAGTAAAAGGGGCTCAATACCAGTTAAGAAAAAATGAATGAAAAGAAGAGATTCTTCAATCAAAACAGCCTAATGTAAAAGCAATCATCACGCTATTGTAGCAACTTTGAACAGGGCAATTATCTATTGGTTACATAAATTACAAACTATTTTAGTTTATTTCTATGTTACGTTCGTTTTTTTATGAACCTAACATGGGTCTTTGCCTTCACTAATTTTGGTTATCTTCACTGGTTGCTGTTAATTATCTTTAATCTATTTCACCGTTCCTATAAGAATTCGTACGAAAATATATACTTTTAGATCACCTTATATATCATTAAAATGAAATTTTTAATATTTTTGCTTGCATTAAATTTATGTTGCACATGGGAATTCTTTTGTACTCAAAATCTTGAGAATTATTTTGTTGTAATTACTCTGGGATGGCCAGGATTGAGCTTATTTTGTAATCTATAGTTATCTCTAGTTGCCAGATGTAGTTTAAGCAAACTTCTTTTGCTTTTGTAGAATTAATTTCTGCTTGTTTTATATGATTTCACTCGTTTATTGTTCTGTTTGACATTTATTTGATATCAGTTAATTAACAGAGGTTATCTATTATCGCTCATTTGGCAAATGATTGGCTATTAGATTCAGAATAGGTAGCATCAGTTTTGGTCCATTTCTAGCTATTTGCATGCGACTTTTTTCGAAATTTTTAGACATCTGCCTTTTGTCTAAATTCCCTATTCACTTATTAAGTTTAAACCAATTTTTGGCTTGCCTCATTAGAGTTTCTATTGTTTTCAGTGATTTTTATCTTAAAGGAATGCGTGTTTTGGGCGATATTTTCGTGATTAATTTTTCAAAGGTTAAACTCTCCTTTGAAATTTTTGGACCAATACGCAGTTGCCATATATCCCTTTGGTGTCCTCAAACTGACTTTCTGAATGCTTATTGGTTGGAGAT
>VTPC01005205.1:0-11039 GCA_011009095.1 Ignelater luminosus
AGGACTCACGGCTTTTACGCAGGTAAGAAAACTACACTTTGCACTACTAAATGTTGTCAGGCACAGAAACAATTAGTAGATATTTGTAATAAATAAATCTACTGCCAAAGAAAATAAAGTAAATGTTATTACTTGAAATGTGTTTTATAGATTTTACCAATTATGTGTAAAAGTAACTTAACAATTCAGGATTATTTCTTTGTTTTTTAAATATTCAAACACCACTTATAGCTTTTTATCGTCGATGTAAGGTTAATGGTACTAAATTAATAATCTTTTTTACAAAAGAATTAAGTAATGTTTGGTTAATATACTTTTATTTTTATTGTAATGAGTAAGATAGATGTTTCAAAATAATCTCATATACCGTACTGAAACGAAGTTTCTACTCAGTACAAATGCGATTACCTAGATTTCAGTGGTGGTACTTAGACCGTTATTTAATTCAAGTCTTCAGTTGGGAAATTTTACAATTAGCATTTTTAGATATTTTGGTAACTTTAGGTTGTTATACAATGATCAATGTATAAAATGTTCAAACATAGCAATGATCAATCGAAACGTAGATCAACGGGCCAACAGCATTTTATTGACTAATAGTTGACACTGATTAACAGGACAATGTAAGGCTATTATGATCCTGCATTCTAAATAGTTGATAGTATAATCTTAAATCTTCAAACTGAAGACCTTATTATACTATTTCTAACCATGATGAGGCGTTTATGGCGATGCTGATTTATGGTAGTTTGCTAAGCTCAAATATTAGATATAAATGGCAAAAATCTCAACATTCCATTATGTGGAACTTCCTTATTAATAAAATCTTTATAAACTGTTGTTAAATGTATGGAATTTTTCTAAGAAAGAAAGGTTTATCTCTAAAAACTTATTTTGAATAATTCTATAATTTAGATATTTATAAACGCCATTTGCCATCAGATAAAATTAATTTTTAATTTTGAATAGATAAAACTTGATTCCTCAGCAAATCCAATATAAATTTTGCAGATGGAACAATTCATGAATGTAACATGATGTAATAATATTGATAATAATAATAATGATAATAGCAATCCGAATTAGAAAATTAGATTAAGGAGAACAATAAATAAAAGAAGGGGAAACAAGGTGGTTAAAGAATTACATCGGAACAGAAAGTGAAGCAAGTAAAACACAGACCTAAAATTAAAACTTTAGCAAAGGAAGTTAATGCAAAACCTAAATCATCCAGATTACCTACAGAAACATGGTAACTGCAAAAAAACTTAAACAAAAAGCCGCAGCTTATTGATATAGACTTCGAACGTGTAATGATAATAGCAAACTTTATTAACATAACAAGCAGTACTACGAAAAACGACAGCTGTTTTGTAGAAAGATGGGAAAAGAATAGAAGGAGTTCAAAGATATTAACATGACCGAGCCAAAACAAGTCAATAACTTTTGGAAAGAGTTATGGTCCGAAGACAAATTGTAATGAAAAAAATAATAAGAATAACAAAAAGGAATAGGAATGGGAATCGGGTTAGGAATAGAAATAACAATAACAATAACAGTAACAGTAACAGTAACAGTAACAGTAACAGTAACAGTAACAATAACAGTAACAGTAACAGTAACAGTAATAGTTCTAAACGAAACTATATTATTAGATTACTATGATCACTTATGAACGTTCAATTTATAGGCTAATTAATTATCAGAATCGATAAAAATTTAAATCAAAAGGGTTTTAATAAATCTTTCTAAAAAAGAAATTTAACCTTCTACACACAAGAATTCACATAAAGTAGTATCAAAATAATAAGTAAAAGAATACTTACTCTAGTTCTTACATTCTAGTCTTTTCCCTCGGTCTTTGTTAATCTTTACGCGATGCTATCGAAGTTTCACCAAGGTGTCCAAAGCGTTAAATGAGAACAGGAACCTGGGCTGCAGGTTATGGTTAATCCAATATTCGCCGGGCTTTCTTTATCGCGTAGAAATTACAAACGTCACTAATGAATTCGAACGCCTTCTTTTTTTGAAAAAAAAAGATTCTTATCGAACTGATACTAGGTCATTAGTGTTCACTGCAACGTTCCCTTATTTTAGAATTACAACACAAACAGTATTCTCCCATAAGATGATTGTTTGACCAACAAGACGAAGAAAAGATAACAAAACTGAATGCGTTTATTTCAGACGACCGGACGGCCTCACTTTACGCGTCCCACTGAGGGACTGACTACGGCGACATGATTCACCTTAGCACAAAATTATGAACATTGGTAGGTTTAACCTTCTTTCTTATAAGTTCTAGAACATATCCGCCTTGCAAGACGATTTTAATCTCCTTAGGGAGCCTTCTTCCGGGAACTCACAACACGCACCAAGTGCAACCACAAAGAAAACTTATAGCAAATCAATGCTGTAGAGAACACGTCCGTGTCTAAAGCATTCGAATCGTCAAGACAGAATCCCTTTTTTCGCATACCTCAATCCCACGTGACCCCTACTCTTTCCCAACAAAGAACTTAAAGCATAGTATGGATTACACTAGAACGAATAAATTCACACAAGCGTCCCTATATCGAGTGGAAAATGGCATCCCTCTGAAATCCCGTTGTAACACTGACTTTTTCAGGAACGTGAGAGCCACAAGACGCAGACTAAAATTCTGCGAAACGACAATTTATAAACATATCTAGGCATCGAAAGGGCAATTAAGAATTTAGAACAAATCACGTTCACAGCCTTACAAGTCTGAACAAAAATTTATTGGCCGATAAAATTTAATGAACGACTCTACCCAAAGCGAAATAATTAGTTATTATAAACTAAAGAAGAAATATTTGAACAAAACTAAAGGCGGAGGCCGGATAAGTATGCATTATTTTAAAATGACATTACTGGGTGTTCTTAGATTTAAGGGTAGATTTATCAGATATATTTGGGAGTGGAAATCAATAGATCTGTATTTTTCAAAGTTTTAGTTAATATTAAGAAAACCTTTGTTTCTTCACTGCATTTTAAAAACAGTTTGTGCTTAATTTTTGTATGCGCGTATAATACATTGACCAATCTTTTGTTGCGCCTCAGGGTACTTGGATCTTTTTGTTAGCCTTTTTCACTGCAAATGTTTTAAAAATTTGAGAATTTATCTAAATTTGCCAAATCTGTTAAATTAGATCAAATTTACCTACCTTCTTTATTTAGAGTGGATCTTAGCAGAGGCGAGAAATTACTTTTCAGGTTATCTACAATGCATAATGTTAAAATTCCTAATATAGTTTAGTACAGTGTAATACGTACAACTAGTACAATTTTGTAATGTAAAAGCTAGCCGTTTATTTGTTTTATGCACCCTGAATATTTTATTTAATTGCTTCTATGCATGTAAATAAATGCTACTTCTTCTTGTCGCACAAATCAATACACGTAGATTCACATAATATATAGGGTTCCTGAGGAAAGTTGTCCAAACATGATTGCCTCTACTTTTTAAAACTGTTTTCCATTACACAGGATGTTCCATAAAAGCATGAAGCATATATTTAGTACTCTGATTCATTGCCGATTATAGATAATGTAGCAAATTATTAATGTCTAAACCTAACCGTTTTGGCGTCTCGATAGTTTGACTCAAAAGTTTTCCATGTTCTTCAAATCGTCCTGCTATTAATAAAAGTTTTTAAAATCTCACTTTTACGAAAATAAAATTTGGTGCTGCTTAAAGCCCAACATGGCCGAGAAACCTAAATTGTTATTTCTTGTAGTTGTTGCAATTTAAGAAAGCATAAAACTAGCTTTCTGGATACCAAGTTCGTATTATACATTTTGCGATTTCCATATGTTTTTAAAAGTAGTATTTTTTGGAATCATTATTTTGCCAAAAAGCAAATTTTGATAGCAAAACCCAAAGGCTAACCAATTTACCAAAGAAAATCGAAATTTCCTTAAAAATCGTTTTTTGAATGTCATCTGTACCGCAGAAAAACTACTACTTCAAGTTAGGTAGTTTATGGTATCAAGCAGTAAACTAGCTTTATGTATACATTATGTTTTGGTTAACAAAGAAAAATTCAATCACTTTGTTTAATAACACAATCTAAACTGAACGGCAAAAAAACCGGCCACCCTGGAATATTTCGCAAAACCGCTTTAACAAGTATTATTTTAACCAGTGATTGCTATTTGATTTAAGAATCATTCACTGTTGACACAGGATCTACAAATTAGCTTAAAAAAAGAGACAAATTAATACAGAATGAAATTAAATTTAAGAAGTAACAAAAACAGTCTAAATACGATAAGTATTTTATTTTATTAAATATTAAACAACAAAAGTGGCTGTTTATAATGGACCACCTGCTTATTACTATTAGTAGTGTGTATGTCCTTCTCGAGCTTGAATTACATCATTCAACCGCCGTGGCGTTGAAACTGATAAACTGTTAAGTGGTTTTGCAAACTATTTATTTCAGGGTGACCGGTTTTTTTGCGGGTCAGTTTAGTTTATTGGGAGCGCGGTGTTTAGACAGCAGATATTAAAGTTTATTGTTGTGACAGTGAAATATTGAAAGCCTACTTTAATAAATGTGCTATATGTTGCAATTAACAAGGTACCAGGGCAGGGTACTTAGAAACACACCTCCCTGTATAATTGAAAATAATTTTGAAATGTAGGGGTAATGATTCTACACAACGGTAAATAATCCATCTATTAACTGATTGTTGGAACAGGTATTTTCAGAAAAATGAAAAATATGCTTTTTTTAGATTTTTGGAAAGATCATTATCCTAATTTACCGACAAAGAGACTTAGTAGATTTAATTAAAACCACTAAACAGTTCTGGAACATTAATATATGCGAAGAACCAACCAAAACTGAATTGATGTCCATAGCTTCTACTATGAATTTTACTATGTACAGAATTTTCATACCGACTGCATTATCTGCTGTAGCATTTAAGATATTGTCAACACTATTTGGATTTTCGGCACTACCATTGGGAATCTGGAATTTGGAGGGATATAATGTGTTGTACCACATTGCAGTATTTACGAATGTAGTTACAATAATACTGGCTGTTTTGATTATATACCCTTTTGATTTGATGTATTTAGCTTTTTGCACTGAAATAATAATTCAATTTAGAATTATTTGTTACTACTTGGAACACCTGACTGTTGATAATGATGACCTACGGGAAATGGAAGTAAATCACTACTATAAGATGAATATTTCTATACGGCAACACAACATTTTGATACAGTAACGCAATGGAAACCTTTTTTGTATATGAATAACATACATGTAAATTATTTTGATAGGTTCGTCCACCAATTTCAGCATTTGTTTTCAACCGCATTACTTGTTGAATATCTTACTGTGGTTTCCTTGATTTGTATGGAACTATATGTGGTAACTGAAAGGTAAGTTATTTCAGATACATTGAAATTATAAATGTATAAAGTGGTGTTTTCAACGAGAAAGAAAAAGAAAACCAGAAATAGTTTATTGCTTCCCGAAATTTCACTGGCAATATAGCTATTTTACTCACCGCAAGATGTTAGCTCTTTTCTATTGCAGGTTTTTGCTTGTGGTTCTGGCTTACGATGTTGTCACCGTAAAGTCCTCTACGGAGGCGTCTGTACACTACACAATATTTTAAAACTTAATAATATTAAAATCGTAACTTAGTATTTCTGTTCATTCAAAATTTCAACTTGACTCAAACTTTCATTCGTTCATAAGACGTTCTGGTCATTTTATTAAGATAACGTGAAATTTTCCTGGAATTAAATGATTTACCACATATTTTCACATTTATTATACTTTATGTTAAGCATTTATGGGCTTGAACAGAGTAGAAGGGTAAAACGTGAATTAACCTAAATTTTTGTTTTTTTTTTGTTTTAGTAACACACAACAAGTATAACTTTTCTAGTAATACAAAATTGTCAAAAACAACAATGACTTCCTATTATTTTAGTAAACTTCCTAATGCTAGCGAAGAACAAATTTAATTAATTTTCATTATCAATAACATTTTGTTTTAACATAGAATTTCTTTATGGATCTTGTTTATTACCTATTACAAGCATCTATCTACACATAACTGTGAATTTTATGGTTATAAAAATGTTATGTGCTACGCTCACACGAAAAGTAGTAATTGCACTTGGCATATTTTGTAAACACTCCTCTAATTTAAATTTAAAAAAGGTGTTTTTATAATGTGGTTTTATTTCTCGTTTTATAAAAATCGCCTAAGACTGTAGCTCTTTTGTTTATTATTACACCTCCAACGAATTAAGTATAGTATATTATTAAATGGGATGATATTTTCTACACTTAATATATGAGTGGTGATGTCATCGACAATTTTTTCTAATCGCTATGTATATGTTTTTTGCATATCCTGATAGAGATATTTTCTTCTTTTCAAATTTGTAAACATTTAATGAGGTTGCACAATAAAGTCTATGAGATAAACGCAAAAAAGTAAATATGACGTAATAGGCCATAAATTGAAATTGGTAAACGGGAAGATAATTGTAAATAAATAAAATGTGTACATACTTGTAAATTAAAATTTATATTAGAATATCCAGAGAATATATACAGCGTGATTTAAGAAAATTGTCGATAACGTCACAACTCTAGCAAATATTAAGCACATTCTCTTTCCGACAAATTTTTACAAAATATCCTTTGATTTAATAACATGTTACTGTAGTTTATGGCCCATTTGTAAAATTATGTATTTTAAAAATTGCTTAAAACTCAATAAGTATGTAGCACTTTATTTGCACAATAAGTATGACTCTTTCTATAGATTATTTAATTTAATTTTATAATTTTACTCTTATTACATCAATTTTAAAATTTTAATAGAGGAAATTAATAAAATATGCTACAACAATTGTTAACGCTTTTTTAAAGCTGTTTGTAAACCTAGAATTAAGACGCTTTAAAACGTAAATAAATCTTAGTTTAGCATTTAAGTCTTGTATTGACGTAGACATTAGAAAGTTAGAAACGGCATATTATGTAAAATCAAATTTGGTTGTATAAAAACAAAAGTCCGTGTGGATTATGTTAAATTCGAAATGCATTTAATCTGCGATTCCAGAATAAATAATAGAAAATAAAAAATTAAACTAACAAGAATATTAGAAGTATAAAAAGCTTAATTACCCATTTATGTAAAAGAAATTATTAATTATCAAAGACAAGTCAATGTAAAGAAACGCATAATCCCGCCGAGTTGCATTATGCATCTCGGATGTACTAGCAAACGCATGCAACAAAGTCAAGGCTAGACTGCATTTTACATTAACTATGATGTGTCATTATAAATATTTTAGACCAGCATTTTATAAACACAAAAGGTTGGATGATGACACATTTGTTATTTACCAATTTAAAAAGATTGAACTGCATATAGGGGAAGGTGGGGATGGTTGATACAGCTAGAGGACTAATACGCTTTTAACATACCCTCCAAGTAAAATAAGTAGACGCTGTAGTCGCTCGCCAAGTATTCATTTCATTTAAATACGTTATTTTAAAATAAAGAATTTATATGAACCTTTTTTATATAATCTTTGATACAGTTTAGATACGGGAGCAGTGATACATGTATCAATCCTCCTTTGGTGTCTCAATCCTCCTTTCTGACTACAGAGTTTTGTTCCAGACTTAAGAATGTCTTTTAAGTATCAGAGAAAACTAACAGGACCCTTGTGTCCCCTGAAAGAATGAAACGTGCTGCCAAAGAAGTAATATTAAAAGCATGTTCGCTGCGTGCAACGGCCAAAAAGTATGGAATTGATAAAATGATATTGAGAAGGTATTGTGAAAAATAAGAAAAGACTGGAGAAGAAACAATCTTTATTCCAGATTTCTTTCAAATCAAATACTGTCAGCTCAACAAGAACAACTACTGGCTCAATATCTCCTAACTGCGAGTAATATAAACTATGGTCTAACTACAAAAGAAACAAAAGTGTTGGTTTTTGTCTAAGCATTGGAGAATAACAAACTAGAAATTTCTACATTCTTTTAATTCTAGCTTGTATGTAGATTAATAACAAAATCAAAAAATAAATAACGATAAAATCATTGCACATAGAAAAATTTTAATTTGAAATCATTCCTTTAACTAGAAATAGATCGCAGCTAATAATTTTACTTCTACATTAAACTTCTCCAACTATACAAAATGAATTGCATATTCATGCAAAATTGGAGAATAACGTTAAGAAGATACCCGACTTGAAGGTTTATTCCCTAGAACACCCGAGGCCACTAGCGTTGCTAGATCCACGGCCTTTAACAAACATACCGTAGACCAATTATTTGCCTTGTTGCGTGAAGTTCTTGAACGTGAGCACCTAAGACCTGATGCAATTTATAACTGCGAAAATACTGGGGTACAAACTTTCCAAAGACCTGGAAAAATAATATCCCAAAAAGAGCAGAAACATGTTGGGAAAATTACTTCGGCTTAGCGAGGAACTACAGTGACTCTATGTTGTGCTATCAATACAGTGGGGAATTGTACTCCTCCATGTTTCATATTTGCTCGGCAAAAAGTTCAAGATTTTGTTCAGTTTTTAAAATGCTCAGTAGAAAACAGAGTTTTATTAATATTAGACAAGCCATTAATTGTCTTGGATGTGTCTTAATATTTGCAAGTCGCGTGGTGTTATATTATTAACACTTCCACCCCACACCAGCCACCGCTTGCTTTGTTTTTCCTGATGTTCAAGATATTTGCACGGTACCTGCGGAAGATGTTATTAAATTGCCAGAACCCTGTCAATTCGGTGCCACGGCTCGAATTATCAGAAAATTACTTTTTTCATTAAACATGTCACCTTTTCAAAAGGTAAACTAAACAAATGTATGTTTGCTGATCTTGGCTTGTTTTATATTCATATTATCGTATGTTTTATACTTATTTTAACAAAATATTGTGTAATTTTATTTATATTTCTTATTAAGAAAATTTTAAAAATATTCGTTGTGTATCAATCCTTCTTGGTGTTTGTAATCCGTTTTTGTCGAAGAAGCAGTAATAACTGCTGTCCTTCTAGATCAGATTGTATAATTTCTACAATTATTTTTTTTAAATTAAAGAAAAAGATGCAACTTCATTCAAGAACCAACCTGAAGTTGGAATTTATGTAAAATCCAGGGTAGGATTTAATTTTATTTTTATTTAACCTTAAAATTTTCTGTTTTATTTTTTGTTATTGTTATATTTTGTTTTTACATAGAAGTAAATCATCTGATTAGCAAATCAACAAGTGGACAATTCACACGCCTGAGATAAAGTTTTTAATTTTATTTTTGCTTTTGCTTTTCCTGACCACATATGACTGCAGGATATAGTTTCTTGGGGATAAAATATTATACAAGGTGTTACAAATCCGAGTAGTTGTATGGGGAACTCAAAAACCGTAAGAGATACGAATTTGTTTAAACTATTCCAAAGTTGCGCATTTATGTACCTAACAATATACCGTTTAAAAAGTTTAAAAATTCAGAATACTTTCGGACATATCCGGAAAAACCGAAATAATAATTTTTCGTTTTTAATTTCTTACGCCTTTGTTTTCAAATTTATTTAAAAACTAATAACACATTATTAGAGAACTTTTTTATGTTCTTTAAAACTTTGTCACTTCAACTAAATCACTTTACCTGGCTTTTTTGATAATAAAATTTCGATATATGGTCCAGACTAATTTT
This sequence comes from Ignelater luminosus, assembly GCA_011009095.1. Classification (NCBI taxonomy): domain Eukaryota; kingdom Metazoa; phylum Arthropoda; class Insecta; order Coleoptera; family Elateridae; genus Ignelater; species Ignelater luminosus. The sequence goes on from VTPC01005205.1 coordinate 9,753, forward strand.
TATACACCCATATTAAACGAATTTTCAAAAGTCTATAAAAGCTTATTTAGCCGCAAAATTATGACGAAATATCTAGCTGATGATTCATTGTGGAGAATGTTGATAGTAGTACTTATAACATTCACAATTATTAAGGGATCACCAAACTAATTATAATGTAGTAACTCCTTAAATGTTTTTTTGCAAAAACAGTATTAAATACTTTTACTGTTCCAGTAAAGATTTCCAACAGCTGATGCAGCATGTATTTATTTTTACCGCTGGTATTATACAGCTTAGCTTTTACTGTATTCCAGCAAATTATATAGCAAAGGAGGTAAATAAAGACTGTTTACGTATTTGTTAACTATTATTACTGTCGTAGACTGAATAATACCACATAACACAGATTTCTGTTTGTTTAAGTATTTATTTTTAGGCATTGGCAGTTGCAGACGCAGTATATTTTTCCGATTGGTATTCTCAATATTATCCATTTTTAAGATATCCTGTGTGCGTTATGATACAGAATGCCCAAGAGGAAATCACTATAAAAGCGGGTGGTTTAATTGATATGAATGCGGCAACTGTTCTAAATGTAAGTTATAACTTTTATTCTGCTAATACTTTTTCTCAAAGAACGCGTGCGATTACTGATCCGTAAAGTTCGTAAATAAATTTTACGTCATGAGAAATAGGTCATTGCATTAGAAGCCATCTTCAAAGTTTTATGTAGCATTGTAAATATGAAGATAAGAAGAACAGAATACTTTTTACTTGTTTAGTACATTCAATGTTATTGACATTGGGATAATTTAACTTCTCCAGTCTTACACATTTTCGTGTCGATGAGCATTGAAGACGTAGTATTATAGAATGACCAATGCTCTACAGCGTATCATGATTTACGGACTTTGACGGGCCGCATAGTTCCTATAATATATACAATGTAGATAAGTAAAGTTAGAATGTTTTTAATTAGTATACGACTTTCGTAATAAAGAGTTCTAAGTGACGAACCATCTTCTGGATCCTCCGATTGTGGTTATCCAAATATTAGGAAATTCCAGATGATTCAAAAGATGTGAACAGAACTCTAGGGCTCATTACATTTGGAGTAAAAAATATAGTGTTTCAAGAATTGCCGAGATAATAAAGAAAAACTGTTTATGTAGTATACTAAATCTTAAAAAAAACTAGTTAATAGAAAATTACAAAAAACAAATAAAAATCACAATAATTGTTCAAAGTGATTGCCGTTATGTTGTATGCATGCTTCACATCGACAAACAAGTTAATTCTGTGCGT